>DWPA01000347.1:0-26972 GCA_018251375.1 Calpodes ethlius
ATAGGTAGGCATTAATTTTATGATAAAATTAATAATAATCTATACAATATACAAATTCCTTAAAAATCCATAAAATATTGGTTTATTTGAAAACATATGTACACTATAACTATATATAGGTATAAACGTAGTATGCCTAGATGATATGGGGGAGGCGCGTGATCTAAGGCACGTGGTATTAGTATTGCAAGACGCTACGAGGTCGGAGGTCCACTCGATCGATCAATTCCTAACCAACGCTGAACAATAAATTCAGCCCATTCATATCAGCAGTAGCACGACACGACCACGCCGCCGGCGAACGGAGCTACTTGTATCTTTACAAGAGAGAAGCTAGCTAGTTAGGAACTTACAATTTTAGATCGATAAATAAGATGTAACGATAATGTAATACGATAATAATAAATAATTTACACGAGGCCGCGGCCGCGCCCGGGAGTATTTCTGTACCGCCGCCGTCCGACTCCGCCATTGAGAAAAATACTCCCGCGACACGTCCCGCTCACGAGCTTGTAATTATGCAAAGTAAATAACGATCATTAATTATTTATTGTTACACTGGATTAATAACATTAATGACAAGCGTGGAAATCAACGTCGACTACATCGACTTCAGAAATAAACTGCGACCGTATTGTATTACATAAAAATCCAAAATTTCTTTGGCAATCGTAACATAACCAAAAAATTCGTAACAAAAATATTTCACGGTACACGATGGAATGACGTTCACGAAAACGAAGCAATAGCTGCCCTAACAAAATATAATTTAAAAAATGCATTTCAAAAATAAGCGTACGACTACGATGAATTGCAATTTAACAAACACTTAAGTACGTAAATTTGAAATTCGTATGTCAGTAACATAAGGAGCGGAGATTGGAGCTTACACCTACGAAACGTAAAAAGCGAGTGGATCGAACGTGGGTCACGATAAAACTAAAATAAACAAAACTCAACATAGCTTTGCGTGGAGGAATGTTAACAGTACGTGCTACGTGGAGCAATAGTAAACAGCACATTATAATATATTTAACGAGAACCGCGAGTAACAACGATGCGTCGGAGGCCTGCTTCCTGTTAGCACCACGGGTGTTGCCATGGACACGTCTAATATCACGGCGTGACGAGCCTGTCGCGGCACGGGACACCGTCACGGTGTCGCTGTGCCTGTCGACTTCGCAAAAACATACATTTATTAACTCGAATCTTTACACAGCCGAATACGCTCAATGACGACGTTCACTTATCATATTTTACACAATACAATTGCGTACAACTGTCAACGGAACACTACAACTGTAAATATCCGCACACTTTCCATTCAATATTTCGATTACTTATTTATTTACCATAGAATATTGTCTTGTGTATAAATGTATAATATACTTTACAGGAGCAATATACACGAGCGGCTGCGATGACGTCAGCGGAGTGACGCAATGCGAGTGAAACACAGTGTACTTTCACAACTCGATTTGTACTTTATAATCACGTTTAAAAACAAATTGAATACAGTATCTATCTAACAGTGCGATATATTACCGGTGTCGCAGAGCCGTCATTTACAGATTAAACGTTTACTGGTGTTATTTAACACAACCTTCGAAGCCAAAAGTTAACAGAGCATATATTTAATTTAAACGTTGTAACACGAACATGAATTTGGCACCAGAGTGTCCTGCGAGAGCAACATAATCTAACGCGTATCGACGCGAGAGAGCGTACAACTAAACATTCATTATTGCCATTAAATTACTCTATAAAATTAACATTAGCAAACTAAATTTACTAACAAGTAGGTTCACTGGATCGGATTGTCCACGGCCCGAATACGACGGCGCGGAATAAATTCTACAATTGACCAATGCCGTATCGTCCGAGGAAGCCCGATGGAGTGTGTCGTGCGGCGAGCGACGCGCGGGCAGCGGAGCTACACAATTTGAGCAACTAGCGGAAACGGTAAACGAAACCTTATGGCACTATACTTCGTTAATTTGCAATTGTTAAAAAGACAGTCAACCGCACTTACTCTAACGTTTAGGTCCCTGATATTATCAAATTACAATGTGTGTATAAATCCATATAATACCTACTATAATTAGCGGCCCGTTATAACGGGCGCGGTGTACACTTGTATAACCAGTGCGAGCCGCTCCGCACGGAGTTGCATTCCGTCTCGGAGCTGGAGGTACTAGTGCTTCCACTATAAGCTGATCTCTGCAGGACAAATAAACTTACTATGCTCGTAACGCTCTTTAATTGACATTTTTATAATACCCAACTACTATGAGCTAGTATCACTTTTTCACGGGACAAAATTGAAATTAAACTTAAAACTTGTTAATCTTAATAACACTGACAAATATATTAGTGTATTTCCGTCATTATTTGATGTATTTGGACAAAAACACAGTCAGTTTATTTCCCTGTAGAGACCAGCGCCAACAAAAGATGCAACTTGATATTTAATATGACATTAAAAACAGTGCTGCAACCGGTAACGGCAATTTACGCTCCGATCATATTTTTAGTGTTAAACGTTAAAATAACACTCATACTAAGTATTACGAACATTGAATATTACACATAGGCCTCTACCTAACAATTGCTCTGTAGATATCACATAATATAGGTATTCTCTAACTATCAGTAACAAACGATGTCTACGAAATCATCCGATGTCCTGTTTCCGAACGACCAATTATTGCTACATAAATATGGCAGATAATACGTTATCATTGTTCCTAATGTGTTGTTATTTATTGTAAAACTACTTTGGAAATGCCTATCTGGTTATAAAATTTCAATAGAAAAATAAGTTTTGTGTTTATTGTTAGTATGATAATAATAGATGAGAATGATTCATTCACTCACAAAGCTGAGAGCTGGCTGAACCGTCCGACTGTACACGAATTGTATTTCGATAAAATTAAATTCTCGTAAAAATGGACATAAAAGTTTGTAAAGTATTTGATAACAATTACACCTTTTAGTAAAGCCAGAGTAAAGATTGATTCTAATATCCTTTATGTAAAATATTTTTTCGTGCAATTCAAGGAAGCTGTCAATGCGGACAACACGTCAGTAATGGGACAGTCGGACAGCCGCCAGCAACAAGATCCTTCACGTAGGACTAAACCAATCCGCACGACGATTAACTACGCGTAACACACACCCATCGCCCTGGTAAAGTGACACGAGATACAAAAATATCAAAACAATTTTCATTCATTTTTCATTTATAAAGGTAAACATTCAACTAATGAACTGTCACATCACAATTATATTTTTTATTATTAAAGGCATAAATAAACAATTTATTGAGATTTAAAAATTCTAATGATAAAACATCAGAAGTACCAATAGCTACTTATATAAACAATAAAACAGCGCTACTAACTAATAATCAGTAATAGAAATTTTCATCGCATGTAAAAGAAATTTATAGAATTGAATCTCGTGTGCATCACTCACACAGGACGATGGAACATCGACACTATCTCTCTATCTCTCTCACACCCACCAACACTAGCGTGGAGCCAGCAAAGCCGGACGTACAACAAATTGCCACTGCGACACTCAGTTGTAGTAAAGTATTATTTTTCACTTTCATTTCATACAATAATTTAATCAGCTACAACAGTCAATCAGCTCGTTTAAGCTGTTTTCAAGCACATCGTGTAAGAACACATCGATAACCATTCGAGACTAATATTCTTCAAACATTCGTAGGCCCTTATTGTATCTAAATGTATAAACTAAATGTTTCTTTTACTGATCAGGTCAAGACTCAAATTCTTCAACCACTATATTGAAGCCTGCTTTAAACACGTATCCATGATACTTATTTTTCATAAATTTTGATATGACTACTTAATAAGTCATTCTTTTTAAAGACTGACCAATAAATAATGACGTACGCTATCAATTTACATCGTCACGTACCTCTACACAACTGAGTGCGACCGAACATAAAGACTTACGTATGCTACAAGCGAAATAGAAAACCGTTAAAAAACATATCGAAACAACGTAACTTATATTTACATAAACGTAATAGATATCATTCGAACGTAAATATAGAATTTCATAGCGTTTAAAGACTTTATACAGATTAAATAACAGGATATTAAGTAGCCGTTATAACTAAACAATGCGTTGGTAAAACAAGGGGAGGAGCGAAGACAGACTGATTCAAACGTAGGCCGCAACATTCTGTCACATCACGTGGCGATATGGGGAGGCGGCTGCCGAGCTTTGCTGCTAGGTGGCGCTACTAGATTTAGTGACGTCGTCTTGTATGGCGTTATATTTACTGTCATTGTTGCTTTTTGATTGGTTTTTAATAATACATATTTAAAAGGTTACCGACGATGATATAGCAGTGAACATACCTTTTAGAAATTAAAAAAAAATGTAGTAGGACAAACATTCAAGTTTGTGTTTCGAAAACTTTGAAATGTCGAGTCAAACTCTAGAAGCGCCATCTATGCAGAGTCTTACACCGTCTTTCCCATCGAACTAATCGGCTACAATTTACTTTACTATAGTTTGTACCTCAATAACATTATATAATATATTTGACACACCGTCTCATATTTCTCAACAACTTATGTAAAAGACAAATACCTAAATAAATTTATTGCCACGAAATTTTTCTATCGACGCGATAGATTCCAATAATTCTTGTTTTAAGTTGCGTCGATTTCTCTCGAAGTCTCAGATCTATCTCAGTAGCCTACATGGTACCATCAGTACCACATACGACCGCAGGGTAATGAGCAACATGGTCCTTCGAGCATGCATTGCGATTGAAATGTGACACGTACCATATACATGCGAACCTGTGAGCTACCGAGGTGTTCATAACAAGATATATAAGTACATAATTTAACATAAAATAACTATCACAGCAATGACGCTGATTTATCAATTTAGACAACAATTTGGGCAAAGGCCTTCAGACTAGGTTGCACATAGTCATTTCAACACAACACTTATCCGTACAGAGCCAACCGCGATATGTATCCATTTACATGTGTCATTTAACAATCTGATCACCCAACAAGGTCGATCGATCCAACGGGACGTGGCGATCGTAACAATTAACAAGTTCATGTTGGATATAAATAAGTATTAAATATAACGTATAAAAAATGCACCATCATAACGATATTGAACAGATGCTATTTCACAGATCTCTGCCCGCTGGCATACGACACAGTTCAATATATTTGTACAATAAATCTAACACAAGGAGGTTGTCTTTAAATAATTTACTTTCAACATTTTTGACCTCTCTGAACTACGTCACAAAAACTATTTTTGGTTCACAGATACATAGGACACTCATGTAATTATTTTTTTAATTTAAATTGACGCTCAATTGATTGATTTTAATAATTGATTCATTAATTGCACATAGAACAGAACGGTCACAAAGTTTGACGTCAACAAAACACATCTCCAAGTGTCCATACGATCACACACAAATGACCGGGCATAAGATCTGATCATATAGTAAATATCTCCTGCTTGTGGTAGTGTGGCGAGTGTGTATGTGTGTGTGTGTCATTACACGGAGCTAATGTAGACGTACTGGTATCACTGTCGCGGCAGGCTCGCGTTGGCCGGCAGCGTCGAGCTGCGCTGGGAAGCGTTCATGTACGCCGCCTTCAGGTTAGATCGCATCGAGTCTCTGCCAACAATTCCAACACAAACATTTATGAAGACAAAATAACTCACTCAACTTTACTATGTATAGAGAATAAAGTTATTTTATTTTTCTAATAGACGATCGTAGAACTCAGGAGCATCTAAAATTAACACGTTACTACCTCGACTAGGGAAAAAGATGCAATATGTAACCAGTAGAAAATATAACAAATTCTCTTTCTCATTTAAATTATAAACTTCACTCTGATTTTCAATAACTTCCAACCTGCGTAAAGCCCGACATTACTCGTGACATTGAAATAATCTAAACAACAGTGTGTCGTGTGCAGTTACGTCCGCGATACTTTCTTAATCAAACTTACAACACATTGTAACACTCAAAGATTATTATAATAGCAAGTAATGTGATCATTTAAAATAATGTAATATGATTACATTAAACGGTCGTAGCTCGGTGGCCTGTACTAACATTCACTGATAAGCCGAGTTAAGCAACAGTGGGCGTTCGGTAGGATTGATGACCGCTAGTGGCTGAAACTGTCTTTAAATAATTGTGTCGATAAAACAATATATATAGCCAATAGCGATTGTATAAAAGCACCTACATTTGAAATAACGAAATAACTGTTCGTACTTTTGCTCGAAATAAACGTTCCTGTGCTACAATATCGTCGTCTATCATTGCAAAACCCACGCAGAGTAACACATCCATTCAGTTTAGAGGGTTAAAATAAAATATGTATTGAAGTGAACGATAAAAAGCGTATATCTACCTCGGCGAGAGCTTCCCGTGCTCGTGGTTGGCGATGTGCGCGAGCGCGGTGTGCGCGGCGCGGTACCCGTGGCGCTGCACGCGGCGCGCCAGCCGCGCCACCCAGCGCCGCTGCTCCAGCGCGGCGGGCGCCAGCAGCAGCAGCTCGCGCGCGCGGTCCGCGTGCAGCTTGCACGCCGCCACGCCCCCCGCGCCGCCCTCGCCCTCCGACACGTGCTCCGCGTGGATCTTCATGCGGCAACCTACACCACCACACGACACACCTCTTATACAAACATACTGCTCTGACTATCGACGTAACAAATTGTACTTAAATAATTTATGAGAACTATTATTTATATTTAATGGAAATGTTTATTTTAGATAATGGAATCGGAAACTTTTGTAATTACATGGATGAAATAAATATATAAATTTCATTTATTTTATACTATAACCACATATATATCAAAGAGGCAATTTTCTGCACATAAGGGGGCACTTAAATAAAGAGTTAAGTTATAAGTTCAACGACATATTTTCTATAATCAATGCCTGTCTTTTTCTCTATTGTCTAATAATATTAAAAACAATCGTTTTTCATATATTATATTGGTAGACTTATAACTTACACCCCAAGTCATATTTTGGAATTCCTTTTATACTGGGAAATATTAAGTTTCATTTGGTATCAAAAAGGGAACAATCCTTAAATCAATTATACCTAAGTAAGCAGACATTGTCACGGGTACTACTAATTATTATGTGAAAGCCAACAAATCCTGCCTTTAGTGAAATTAAATTTTAATAATTGCAATGTCGTATTTAAATTCAACAAATAAAAGTAAAAGTGCAATTAAACCATTGACCATGCTCGTAGACTTGTGAATATGTGAAAGAAATACAGGCAATATATATGTGAGTAGTATAACAGGCATAACAATAAGATTAATTACATTGTCAAAGACAATGTGAACAAATGTGAATAAAATATATTTTAATATACTTTGAACTGTTATTAAATTTTATCAATATTTTCTTATGTAAACAGCCGGCAAGCATCCCCTGATCATAAATGTCTACCGCCGTCCTTAGGTACCATAACAGTAAAAGATCACCGACGCATTGCCGGCTAAGAAAAAAAAAAAGAAAATCAAACTGGCTATCAAGGCCGAGTCGTTTAGTGGCTGACTCGAGCAACAGGGTAGTCGCTAGCCAGGCAGGCTTCACGGAGAGATAATAAAAAAGCAATAATACAAATGAATTGACAATAAATATATACAACATAAGTGTGCTGGTATAAGACTAGCGCCGTAATACGGCTCAATATTACACATGTAGTTTTTTTGTGTCGTTATATACACGTGTGAAGCTGAAAGCAATCAATACAGCAAGTGTGAATGTGTGCGTGTATGTGTGTGTGTGTGTGTATGCATGTGTGTGTGTGCAATACTAACGGCGGCACTCGTAGGCGTGCGGCGGGCGGAACATGTGCCAGAGCGGGCGCGTGCACACCTCGCACGCGGTCGGGATGTGGTACGTTATGCTCACTAGGTCGTGTCCCTTGTGCTGCACCGTGTTGCCTGCAACGAGGACATACTCACCGTCACTGTCACTGCCTGCCGTTTATAATTAAATATCACAAGCATCCGAAATCTAAGAACAATATTGGCCACGTACAATTTCAGCATAGCCTCTTGGTGAGCCATCAAACTTATAGTATGACTTGAAAAATATTGAGTAGTGCGCGATTTTATTGTGCAAAACATGCTGCCTTAGAAAACAATAAAATAAAATATATATATATATATATATTCACACCCCTATAATGTGGCACAGATTCCAAATATACAGATACCATGATTATTATAAGGGATATCGGGTGCCTTTGCCAATCGGCCGAATATAAACAGCAACAGTTTCATACAAGTGATATTATTCAACAAATACTGACCCGAACGAAAATGCAAACTGGAAACTATTTATTTTCAATACTACAAACTCAGAAGTAGGATATTAATGTGAGGATGTTAAGTTGTACATGACCCTGTCGAAGTTATAATGATATATAACTTGAGTCTATTCTATATAATCCAACATTGTGTCATTAATTGTAATTCTATATTGATGCACAAAATGTTATGATTGGAATGTAGGCTTACAATAGGTTACAAGAGCCAGATGTTAGTCCAAACCAGTATGGTTGAATGGCTCAGGGGCCCAAACGTGTACCTACCAGACTTCTATATCACTTGTGTATTCATATAATCAACAATATGCTTACAGTTAAGACCAAACGCATATGTTTAGCAAATATAGACTGTTGTATATATTTTGATACGATACAATATTACAGGACAATAATATATGATTAATAAAGATCGTGTCTTCTATTAAATAATTGTCTGCTATAATAAATACCACAGTACCAGGTCCGCTTGCTTGAAGTTATTGAATCTATTAGTTTAAAGTCTTTTTGACTTAAATAAAGGTACAATATGACAGGATTTTAAACACATACCGATACCTCTGGGCTGAACGGTCTTAAAGCACAAATTCGATTTTTAAGGAGAAGCAAAAACATTTTCGTATTATTATTTTTAAAATAATATTTATATTCCAATTTTCACAGTAAATTTTGCTAAATGTATACAATTTCTTAAGTCATATAGGCATTTTTTTAAGAAATTTGAATAATTGAATATACATATTATCGATAGAGATTTCAATTCTGAATAAAACTATGTACATAACGCATTTTCGCCCAATTGTCCCTTACGATGTTTGAGCCCAGAAGTATCGATATGTTGCAGAACAAACCGTATAATTTTTTAATCCTAACACGCACAACGGACGTGTCGGGTGTATTGGATGTGTAGTGGGTACATACCAGTGTGGTCGGGCGTGTCAGCGGGGGTGTCGGGCTGGTCGCCGGGGCGGCGCGCCTCGCCCTCTCCCGCGTACAGCAGCTGGAAGATCCGCGGGATGTCTTTCGCGTCCGCTCGGATCACGTCACCCTGCGTCACCGACCGCACGTGGAACACCTTGCTGTAATTCAAAGATTATAAATAAATTTGAGTACAAATTGGTACTGAGTTTCCACCGAAAATATTATTTGTCATCTGTCAGATTTTGTTTCAATGGACTTGATATAAAATGCATGGAATTACAACTCTTAAAAATATCACTCTCTTTTTATGCAAATTTATAAGAACCATCATGTTACTTTGGATTACAATTTAATTTTATCGATGCCCCTAGAATGAATATTTATGTACTTTATTAAGTCCATTCAGCGTTGCATCAGTATGGTTTAGAACTCAATTTTTTTTTTTATAATAATAAAAAAAATTGCTTAGCCACTATCACCTACCACCACACTGACACTTGTGACAACCTTTAAATTCCTGCTGTCCTCAGCAGGAGGGTCTTTAGTGAGTTTTGTTAGTATTAGGTTTTATAAGATAATCAGTTTGTTATTAATCATTAGTAATTTTTCCCATTCAAAGTTGGCCACTACAGACCTTTTCAATAATGGGGAGAAACTCGTTCTCTGTAGTGGGTCATTAATTGGATGAAGCCACCTAATAACGTTGGTTATAAACAAAGAACAATATTTAAAAACAGATAGAAAATAACAATTACACATCACATTATTACCTTCCTCAGTAAAGGCTCAATCTGTAATATTTAACCTACGGTCATTCTCAATATTGAATCTTTCTATCCAGAGATCATCTCTGGATTAATTAGGAGCTAACATGATACTAAGTAATATGAATTTTTGACCAGGGTATTCTGGGGTTCATCCCTTATAGTGGTTGATATATTGACTATGGAAAATTGTAAATAACCAACTTAAAATAAAAATTTCATTTCATATCATCAGGTATTTGACCAGTTAATTCGGTGCGATACGTGCGCAGGTAAAAATATATACCTGAATTTTAAGAAAATATGATTTGATCTGTATTATCATCATTACAGCCTATAAATGTCCCACTGCTGGGCTCGGGTCTCATCTCACAATGTATATTGGTAATATAAAGTTTAAAAACAATATTTGTCACTTACCCTTATCATGAATTTATTATAAATACAGGTTGAAACTTTAAAAACCTTAACAACACCTATGATCCAACATACATACAAACCATTGTTTAGAAAAGATAAATGTAAAGTGTGAAAATGGCTCCAAACTGTAAGTCCTTTGAATTTCAACTCTAAATAGACGTAATCGCCAAATATGGATAAAATTAACAAATGTCATTATTGTAGCAGTTTTCTCATAAATATGTAAACAATAACACATCAAACCGCAGTACAAACTAACCTCAAATCAAGAATCATAACGGGATCCGTGGTGTTCTGCTTGTCGCTCTCGCTGTTGTAGAAGATGATCTTCTTCGAGGAGACGACGACGTACTGCTTCTTCCAGCCGTGCCTGCGGATGTTCTGCTTGAACGGCACGGAGAGCCAGCCCTCGAGGGTCTGCTCGCTTTCCCCGTCCTCCGCATCCGCCGACGACTGCGACGCGGTCTCGCTCGTCAGCGCCGCCAGCTTCTCCTTCAGCTGTTCGATCTCAGCGTCTTTGCTGTCCACCTTCGAGGGATGATGGTGTTTAGTTAATGCAAAGTTTAATTATTTAATCTGAGACCAAAAAGAGCGTTATTATCAATTTGACAAGCCAATATGAGTGTTTAAGTGTCTCTGAGATATCGTAGGTTTTAAACAGATGGATTGATTTAAATGTGTTTTGTTTTGTTTAACATTGTCAATTTCTTGATGTCTTTTAATGAAATCATTGAATTAATAATGCAAAGACAGTTAATAGCGTTTTTTTAACTATACATGTGACTAGCTATATATTTTTGTTTTATCAGTGTATGTATTTTATTTAATCATGTAACTCATAATATGTGACAAGCACGTACAACAAATCTATAAGCGATTTTACCTAATCGCTAGGAGTAGTAGATAGACAAAGGTTATTCCTCAGCACCTGGTTGTTTGTCTTATTTGTACCATTATACAATTAGGGAAATGGAATCTCAATGCAGGTGTGTTTGTGTAAGAATTTACTATCTGCTAATGTAGTGCGATGGTACCTCCATAGCGAGCCGCAGCCTGGTCTGCTGCTCCTCGAGCAGCTGCTGCTGCGAGTCCTGCAGGTCGCGCTGCAGCTTGGCAATGTGCTGATCAGACTTCTCCTTCTCCCGCGTTAGTTCCTGCTGCAGCTTGCGGTAGTCCTTGTCCTTGCGCACCGACATTTTGCTCTTGTTCTTCGCTGTAGCCGGATTCATGTCCTTCCTGTAGGAGAACAAATAATACAGAGATTTAATTAATAATACAGAAATATTATCATATTTTTTTGGAAATAACCGGTAAACGGTCTACCTGACGGTAATTACCGGTAGCCATAGACATCATTAATAAAAAAGTAAAAAACATTTCACTTTCACGTGAATAAAATGTTATAACACCAGGCACCAGTGCCATTAAGATTAAATTTCGTTGTAGAGCTCAGGGATCTCAAATAGGACGATATATATTCTCGTGCATAGTTCGCTTGGATTCAAGATAAATGTAGCTCCTCACATAAAAGTTTGGAGTATAAATAAACTTAAATACAATGGCACACTATAACTGACCTATTCATAATTTCAGCAAGCTTGTTGACGGCTTGCTGCTTGAGCATGATCTCAGAGTTGAGCTTCTTGGTGAGCCGGTCGACGTCCTCCTGCAGCCGCTGGAGCGTGGCCACGCGCTCCGCCAGGGCGGTGCCGCTGCGCCGCAACTCGTCAACCTCCTGGGGAAGGAAGTCAACTTGTTATTGTTATTTATTTTAGCTTACCATTAATGTCCCATTACAGGTAATGGGTCTCTAATAATTAACATGACCTAGATCATAATATTCCGTCACTTTGATTATATGTAGTTATTTTTATTTCAATTATTTATTAATTTTGTATATTATACTAATTTTTTTTTCAATCAAAATATATGAGAAATATACAATTGGTAATATACTCATTAAACATATTAATATTCAACCACTCTTTCAGTCTTATAACTCTCTCTCTTTACGATACATGTGGGTGTTTACGAAGCACACATAACCAAAAGTGCGAATTACTCATTCTTACTCCCAAATTGAACTCTTCCATGCGTACATATGGAGGTGTGAATTACTCTGGAACTCTTACATAACTTTGTACCCACGTGTGTGTGTCTGTGTATGTATGCGTACGTACCTTCCGCTGCAGGTCAATGGTAGCGCGATTCTCGTGGTCGCGGTCGCGGAGCTGCTGCAGTAGCGAGTCGCGCGCGGCCAGCTCGCTACGGTGCGCCGTGAGCGCGTCGCGCATCTCCAGCTCCTTCATCGTCTTCTCCTTCTCCAGCTCGCCCACCGTCTCCTCCGCTATCGACCTGCGGCCCCAACGATACGTTCATAATTATTGCTCGGTGTCAGAGACATGCAAAGAGGGAATCATATGTGGGCGAACTCATTAAGTTACCCAAAGTAAAAAGGAAAAATTTCATTAAAAATTATCATACAAACCTTTAATTTATTTTAACAGAACATCATCAATAGTTATATAATTTTACCCATTTTCAAATGTATAATATTTATTAGCATCGTAACGTAATGTATTTTTATTCTTATGTGACGTCCCAATGACTCCCTATAATACAATATAATAATTGTATTGTATCTGATTCAAAAGTTACATTCAAATGAACATATCAAATTTTACCTTAGAAAATAAAAAAAAGCCATAACGATTAGTTAGCATAATATTGTATGTAATTCGATCAAAAAACTACTAGAAAATATTTTTGTTTTAAAAATAAATTGCCATAATTTCTTTAGCAATCCTTATTAAAAAAACATACCATCAATTACTTTCATTTTACTTGCTTAATTAAATCAGGTTACATAGAACGTCACCCCGTAAATCTGACCAAGTAACAATTATCAATACACGAGTATTACCTGGCGATGGCCTCGGAGTCGGCCCGCGCGATGGCCAACTGCAGCTGGTGCATGAGGCTGGCCCGCTCCTGCTCCAGGTCGCGTGCGGCCCGCGAGCTGTCCTCGAGCTGCGCGCGCGCCTCGCCCGCCTGCGTGCGGTACACCGCGCAGTAGTGCTGCTCGCTCTCCAGTTGCGACCGGAGCTCCTCGCTCTGCGACAACAGAAAATGCATCTTCAGCATTGGATTTTGGAACAAATATAGATTGTTGCATAGATTATAAGGTGAATTAATTGTTTGTTTAAGGCTCAGGACCGGTCTGAGCGACGCAAATCAGGGAAGACCTATGTCCAGTAGTGGACCTTCTAAGCTCATAGATAGATAGATAGTGTCTTCTTATATCTCAATAGGAGGTTTTTTAATAAATATAAATCTACATCAATAATTTAGCCTAACTACATTATTAAATATACAGATATGATCATAATATTTTATGTCGACATAATACCATCTATGTGTGTGCCCATATCTGCATTCAAACACAATTTCACTATACACACAGCTACAACATTCCCCATTTCCCCAGGCTAAATAATCATACCCGATATGCATCCGATCATCTCAGTCTCCCATTTGATAAACTGAACAGTGGAGGTATTTATCTCTTGGTGCGCGCGCGTCTGTGTGCTCATATGTGTATTTTCTATCCCACATAAACAGATCCATTTCCAGGTATGAAAATCATCGTGTTAGCTTAAACTAAATTATAAACTACACGCGCGCTAAACATCTAAACGCATTTATAACATTAACAGGATTTTATAAAGTTCAGGAAGTGCGATAAATGATATTTGTGAAGTATAACTATTATTTGAATTAAGGACCTTCACCTTCGGGATCGACGCCGAGAATATATCACTTGATGTGCGAGCGCTGCGGTCGGGCTGACAGCACTTGATATGTTCATAACAGGAGTTTAAATAGCTGCGAGACCACAACGCAATCTTACAAACATATCAGTAATCATCCCTCGCTCCAGAAAAAATATCCTTGCAACCCTTTTATTTCTACTACGCGACTAATATTCAGAGATTCGGTATTCGATCTTGGTAGCAATGAATGTTTAAACCGTTTATCAGAGTAAATTTATAAAATGTTTTAATTTAAGTTTTGTGTGTCCTACTTTGCCAGTTTTAATATGTTACTAATGTATTTTTTATTCCATTAAGTATTTCTAGATAACCCCTACCTACACAGATTAGTTTACCTCTTACAAGATCATAGATTAAACTTTTATGACTTAACCTTAACCTTTTCAATTTAATATCCATTTCAAATCATACGTCAATCGGCGGAAACTTTACCAACGTACGCAGCAAAATTACGTATGAACAATATTAATATTTTCGCAATTACCAAGAAAAAGGAGAACGATAAAAGATTAAAGCGAAAATGTTATGTTTTAGCATTTAATTACGCTCGGAATAAAAAACCTCGCACCGTCAAAGTGTAACAAAACAAGATATCATATACCTAATTCTCATATTAATGTGTACGAACAACAGTTACATTTTTTGCGGCAAGTCGACGTTAGCAGAGCGCTGGATGGCGTTCATTCCTCAATTAGACGGCACTAAAACAATGAAGATGTTTCTTCAAATGCTTGTGTAATCTAATAGCAGCTTCTTGCACTTTATTCCGTAAATTGATACCAATATAAATACTTATGTAAATAAACTCGCCTATGCAATAAAATCATAACGAGTAGGTGATGACCAGGAAATAAGACGAGACCGAGGCATTCCGCTTATTAAACTGTGCAATAATCTAAGTGTTTTATAGGACTGCTGTCGTTAGACTCGCGTTGACCTTAATAAGTATAAACAAATAATTACACTAATCTTTGACTGAAACCAGTACTCGCTTACTTTATAGGAATGTTTCAATTGCTATTAAAATCGAGTCCCGCGGTGCAAGAAATTTAATGGAAATTCATTGAATTTTAAAAATCCCTAGAAACTTCGTTAGCTGAACAATAATAATTTATATAGGTTAATGAATTAGAGTTCGTAGATATGCAATAAATAATTTATCACCAATGAGTCGAGGAATGAAATTATCAAGCACATATTGATATAAGGAATAATTTATCAATCAAGTTAAGTGTGCATATCTAAGTACCTATACTGTAGGAAATGTGTACATCGGATAGTGTGAGAGTAATTGCTACCGATGCAGCGATGACCACGTGGTTCGGTGTTCTGCGCAGGCGCATGAATAATTTAACTCACACACAATAACGCTATCATTTATAACTATTTCGATTTTATAATATGTACTGTTCTAAAACTTTCTTGCAAATATTTATTTAGATATTTCTTAACAATCAGTGTCTATATTTTTGTATTTAAGACATAGTAAAACATAATTGACTAAGTTTAAAGTAAACAGTACAAACTTTACTGTGAAGATTCAGATTTAAAAATGTAATTAACCCTTTGTAACGGTGACAGTGGTTAAATAGGATACGACAATTAAAATATAAATTAAGTTAGTCCATTTCCAGGGCGGAATCCTAATGCTCGTTCAAAGTATGCGTTACTTAACGCATTAAAATGTCATTACACCGATCTGGGTAACAGTTTAGCACGCTTGTAACGCGCAAATTGACCCACTGATTAACTTAAAAGGAACCCGCTGTTTAAATTATCACTCATAGTCTCATTATAGGTTTTATGACTTGTGAGTTGTTTTACTTATTAAGTATTAAAATTAAGTCGCAATTATATATTATTGATAAATATCGCTGACTTAGTATAAGTTACTCTTGAGTCGAAGAAATATTCAATGAAACTGTACTACATATTGTAGGTATATTATATCCTTATACATCAAAAACCCACAACAAACTTATCACGACCCAGTTTCTCGCAACATTCCGGAAGTTTTTACTTACAAAACCACATCAGTACCATCGAATACAAAAAACAATCAAACACGAGATGAAATCGATTCTTAATACTAGTAAAAACAAAAAAAATCTCATCCTAACGTACATCAGAGAAGCTATAAACCAAATTTATCGAACGAAGTCTGAGAACGTACGTGATGAAGAATATGCATATTATTATTCGCTACATAATTTTTGAGTAAGAGCATCGCGGGCGATGCTTCGATGTGGTCCCGCACGCATAACTCACAGAGATAAACCGTTACAAATGAATGGTTATTTATTATTGTCGTCATTACTTAACCTGAATCAAGGTCCAGTTCAAATTTATTGTTATTGTACTTGTGCCTTAGCTTAGCACGTACTTACAATGTTGCGATGGCACTCGACGTCGAATGAGTACCTACAATTAATTTCGCTAAAAAGACTTGCACGTTTGTAAAGTTCCATGAATAGCAATGAATAGACAGTCTATTAATTTTCAATTACATCAGTATCGATGACTTGAGCCGCGAGCGGCAGAAAAACCGCTGGCTACGTAATTATTGTTTATTTATTTGAGAACATTGCACACAGGTACGAGAGTATCTTATAAGGCAAATGTTGCGCGCGTAATGTTTGCTATGGACAATGAGTCACTATGTCGTAACGCCGAAGGACAGTCTATTTCGGCGTGATGAGACTATTATTAATTCACAGAAGAGTAAAAGCGACATATAATAAACGACAACAACATAGATATCCACCATACAGTTGAAAAAAGCTTTGTCTGATAATTTCTTTAACGGTTGCATAGCTACGGAATGATTCACACTCGGCTGGTATTTGTAATCTTTAAAAGCGACACATTTACTATATGTCTCGTAGGAATTAGGACGTTTTGTGTATTTTAATGCATCATATGTTCGAGTTCCCGGTGTACCGCTACGCGGCCGATATTTCAAGTGCAATAAAGAACGCTTAGAGCAATAACTCATTTCCCAGTGCAGCGAAAACCGGACGGCGACGCCACCTTTGACACTTCGAATCATATAGATCGAGGCAACTCATCACTCTTAGCGTCAACTGTTTTTAATAAATAAAAATTCGCGAGTGCCAGCGCCGATGATGTCATACGTAAATAAATAAAGTATAGTTCACTCCACATAGGACGGTCCGACCGGCACTCGTGTTGTCGGAATCTAGATAACTTATTAAACCGCTGTAACGCAGTGGACTGTCTTCATATCGAATATATTAAAACAAGTAAATAGAATCTTGTTAGGGAAGTATTATTGGAATTATTTATATTCTAAATCTCCAGTATTGTATTTAACTAGCCTAGCAATGCAGTATGTAGACACTGAACATAATTATTTAACACGGCCTCTCCCAGAAAATTTAAAACAGACATGGACTTCCCCAGCTTCTTGCTGAGAGGAGGTAATGGGAAGGATCAATCAGACTTTTTGTCTGGCTTGGAGGGGTAGTCAATAAAATAGATTCTTTTTCGTCAAGGGAAAGGCAAATGCCAAATAAATTGGAACTTTTATAAACAAAAGTATATACATACATACTGGAAACTCTATAGACTGGGGGAGGGATAATTTTGTTCGCAAAAAAAGTAATAATAGTAGCAAAGTACAAATATGTTCTATTAATTAAAACAAGTCATAATATGTGATGTGAAGTTTAATAAAACGGCAACAAAAAATAATAATATATCGGTAAGTTTACTTCAAGGAACGCTACAAATATAAGGATAATGGAATTGTGAACTCCGCATAACTATTTCAAAAACATACTGCCAAAGAATAGGCTATGAAAAAATTGTAAAAGACGAATATGTTATTTGATAATTATTTATAGCTTTTATTTAACCTGCAATGTTCGTTTGAATCAAATCTTGCAAGCTGAATTAGAACATTCCTTCTTATCCCATGAAGTTGAAATTTGTGACTGATTTAGTTCCAATGACAATGCATTTATGTCAAGTGTGACCTCATTCTTCACTTAGGAAAGGCTGAGCGAGGGAATTACTCAATGATTACTCCTGTCATCTTTACTCAATCTTTGAACAGGACAGTAACTCAATTTTGGCAATATAGCATGTTTTTAGTTATATAAACTATATATTTTTTTAATAAATAATGTAATTTCTTTCATTGTCTATATGTAATTATACAAACTGCCATAATTATTGACATAGCAGTAGTGGTATAAATACAGTAATATATTTATAAGTAACTTTTATCATAAATAACTGTCAGGATGTGCGAGTATTCGGTGAAGTTCTATCTGTATGTCCCGAGCCATAATGTTTATATGAAACAAATTTATAGTGGCATTATGTATTATGAAATTATTTTTACTATCTATCCAAATATCTCTGAAGCCAATTTGATTTGATATTATATTTATAGCACAACATGCAAGAGGAAACAGTATTCTTTAATTAATTCAATTACATTTTTGCTTGCATTTAATGTTGCTGTTGCAGTAGTACCAACCACAGCTTCTGATGTTTCAGTGCGCCTATTTTTCAGAAACATATACCGGTAGCCGTAAGTATCTATTTTATAGTACCGTCACATCACCTATACAATTAGATTTGAAACAGAGTATGTGCCCCACTAAAGAAGCATGATAACATGTAAAGGGGGGCGTGAGCAACACTTTTGTTTTTACTACCTATATATTTGAAACCTTTCTTTGAGATCTTCAAACCTTTCAGCAACTTAAATAAATATATTATTTATTCACCACACCCCTCCATACGACCATCTTTTAAAGTGGTATTGTCAAAAATCTTTGGGAACCTCTGACCTACACTGTGTTTCATGATAAAAGTTAAACTCACCCTGGCATAGTGCATGTCCCGCTCTGCGCTGGCCGCAGCGAGTTTCTCAGCGGTGTCGTGCAGAGCAGTGCGCACTGCATGCAAATCGCGCGCACGCGCATCGCGCTCTGATGACGCTGCGCGCGCAGCTGCATCGGCTGCCGCCGCTTCACTCCCTGCTGCCAGCCGCGCAGCGCGCTCCTGCTCCAGAGCAGCTTGCAGGCCGACCACCTGCCGAAGATTATTCCCAATATTACTTCTTGTGTCAAGGATGAGGACTAACTTTGAAAATAAAAAATCTCTCAAGTAAAAATAAACGTTTTCACGTCTATACCCTCGCACTCGGCCTCCCTTAGTCGAGGGTGACATGGGCAAACACTATAAACACATCACAAATGTAACGACAAACATTTATGTTATAATATATAAGTGTTGGCTGAGAATCATACCCGGAAACCGTCGCTCAATAGGCATTGACGCATAATAGTAACAGTCCTCACCTTCTCGCTCTCCTGCCGGTGTTCGCCCTCCAACTTCTGGAGCCGCTGCTGCATCTGCCTGTAGTCGACGCTGAGCATGGACATCTGACGGTCCTTCTCCTGGGAAGCCGACTCAGCGCGCTGCCGAGCCGTCTTCTCCTCGTTCAACTTGCCTTGAAGGGCTGACAGAACAATACGCCATGCTAATCAAAACCGTGCGCTTTTCCTGATACCAATACTTGCACATTGCATTACGTAAAAGTTACTTTATTATGCGCACTCATTAACAAACATGCACGTACCGGCATCAGGTTCTATTCATAAGCCGATTTGCTAACTAAATAGAAATCATCGAATGGTCATCTAACCAGAGAATAAAAAGCATAATTTTTGTTCACAAATTCAACAATTAATTTTCAGCAATAAAATGACAATCACAAACATCACAACACTTCATATTAAATTTGAAATTCCGAGAAGTCGGTCATATGGGGTTTACCACAACATACATGCACGAAATTATTCATTTTAACATACAGGAAAAACTATGGATGTGCTGTTTAAAGGAACCAATTAAAACCTACATTTGTAACTAAGAAAAACGTAAAATTAATTTACCACAAACATAGCGAATTGGACAATACCTTTTAATATTTTTTCCAATGTTCCTGAGGCATGCAAAATAGGAAGTTTCCATATATATAATTTTTCGGGTCCGTTTTATACTTATTGGTATAGCTTATAATATATGTGGGGAATCGTAGCTGATAGTCTACCTCAAAAGGGTCACGAATATTAAAATTATTTTAAAATATATAAATAACTTACCCTTGACTAGCTCAAGATTGGCTTCTTGTTTGGAAAGTAGTTGAGACCTTTGTGTCTCCTGGTGCGCGCGAAGCTCTTGTTGGTAGAGATGTTGCGCGGTTCGAAGATCGTGTGCAAGGGAAGCACACTCTTTTTCTAATGAAGACGTACGTTCCGACAGTTGCCTGTTGTCTGTCATGACTTGACCTAATCTGTTTGAAGATCGTTCTAACTCCATTTGAGCAGCGGTTAATCTACTACTAGCCTCGGCAGCCGCGGCCTCGGACCGCTGTTTGGCGGCCTTGGTATTGCCAAGTTCTTCTGAAAGTGAGCCGCATTCCCGTTCGAGTGCATCGCATTGTGCTCGCAAGCTGGCCAAAGTTCCATCGTTCATGGCAGCCGCAGCCGCCTGCGCTGCACTTAGTTCTGCAGCTTGTTTTCTTGACTTAGCTGCCGCTTCACACTCGATTTTTAGTTTCTCGCGCATTTCTATCAACTGTTTTTCCAAAGCATTGATTTTATCATTGTAGGTTTGCAAATTACTAATTTCTTTAGCCCTCTTACTTTGCTCCTCATCTAGCCGGCGTTTGACATCACCATAATTCAATTCTGCTTTTCTTCTCGAGTCAGCTTCTATTTCTGCTTTGCGCTGTAACTCCTTAAGATCATGTTTTAAAAGTGCTAACTCTTTATCACTGTCAGCTATAATTTTTTTACTTCTAGATTCCCGCTGCAACATTTCTTCAAGTTGAGCAGAGAGTGTAACTTGTCTGTCTTCGAGTTTACGCCTACTTTCTCTTTCTCTTTCCAACAGTTTTTCTAATTGCAAAATCGCCTCAGATCCAACATTATTTAAATGATTATTTGAGATTGTGTCCACTACATCTGCTGGCTTTATTTTACCCCCACAAAGTTGATAATCACCATTATAGGTAAAGCCTACAAATGGTAAATGGTTTCCTACAAAAGCTTTTGGAACTGGGAAAGATTCGTCTAAAGCATCTGACTTCTCAATGTCATCAAAATTTCTGGTATCATCATCACTGGATAACTCGGGAACTACAGGTGGTACGGAGTCTCTTAAATTATCAAAACTCCATTGGTCATTAATGAAGAAAGGGTGATGTTTTATTTCATCCACACTATTTTTCCCAAGTCTCTTTGTTCTGTCAGTTAGTAGACCCCGAATCAAGGATTTAGCTTCCTTGGATATTTCAACATCATCAGGGAATTGTAAAGAGTTCCTATGATCCATAATTTTTCCGTAAGTTCCTACTAAGCTATCAGCATAAAAAGGAGGATCACCAATTAACATTTCATATAAAAATATACCCACAGCCCACCAATCACATTCACGCCCATATACACCTTCCCCATTCTGAGATTGTAAAACTTCTGGTGATATATAGTCAGGTGTTCCTACAGCATTACTAGCCCTAACTAACCCATCAGACCCCATTCTCATGCATGTTCCAAAGTCTGCTAGTTTAAGATGACCATATTTGTCAATCAACATATTATCTGGCTTCACATCTCGGTGGACAAAGCCCATTCCATGAATGACGTCTAATGCCAATACTATTTCCATGGTGTAAAATTTGGCCCACTTTTCTGGGATATCATAATTGGACATGAGACTAACAAGATCACCACCTGGCATGTAGTCCATTACCATGTAAAGATACTTATGATCTTGAAATGCAAAGTGCAGTTTTAAAATCCATTCAGAATTAGCATGAGCCATTATGTGCCTCTCTTCCCAAAAAAATGTAGAATCTGATCTCTTTATCATCTCTACTTTACTTAGTAGTTTCATGGCATACACCTGACGAGTAGATTTATATCTGACTAGTTGTACTTCACCAAATGCTCCTCGACCAATTACTTTGATCAAGTCAAAATCTGCTGCTTTCATTCGTAGATTAACAACTTCGGAAGCAAAGTCTTCATCTAAAAGGAAAAGTAATATTCTATAAAACTTTGAAATGAAAATAATATTCAAACTAAGTTCTACCACTGTGAAAGTAAAAAAGAATTTTTAGTCACAAATATGCCAAGAAAAGATAGTAAATATACAGATCAAAAAAAAAATTAAAGATTTATTTTCTCAATTTACAATAGATATGTATAGTCTTTTTGGATTATCTGTTGAAAACCACATTTTTTTATAATAAGTAATATGGACAAATTTTATAAACAATACAATATAAGAAAACATACAACAATATAATATTTATGTTTGTATGTTGCATTAAAAATCTATTTAATTCAAGCCATTCTGCCCTGTTCATGGTGCACCTCATTAAACAAAGGACAAGGTCATGGTTAGGTTTCATCTATTAAAATACTTGACCAACTCTATAAACCCAGTTTAATCTAGTATTAATTTATTGTAATAGTGAACTTTATCTGCTGGGGCATCTACCTTTTAGAATTAATTATGGAAACTATTCAAGATGTTTGATTAGCATGTCAGAAAATCAGTTACAAGCTGACTTCTAGTTAATTCTATATTTATTATAAGATAAGATAATCCTACATTAAATACTGAAGTTCTGTATCCAATTACTGCTAAACAATATCATGTTGTATCACCACTATATTAAGAATATTTGAACCATCCTTAATTGTATTTGCAAATATTTACATTTCTAGTATAACAATAACAATTTAATGTAACAAAACATCATATATCTAGTACTATATAGACTTCAATACTATGCTCTTGATAAGTTGTAATTTACAAATCTAAATAAAAGCAGGCACACATTTTCATATTTCTGGTTATCTTGATCAAAAATATTTTTGCAATGAGTTCCTGAGCATTTCAGGCTGATTTGTTTAAAAAGTAAATTTTACTTTAACTAATATATTAAACATGAAATGGAAGTTGTTTCCATATTAATTATCAATAAATTGTTTGATTGTGTTGTTTTGTTTATGTCAGAGAAGAGTACAATAAAATGTTGACGTATTATTTTCAATAAATATGATAACTGATAAGAAACAGCTGATTAACGATGTATTTTAATTTCATTTATATTAATGATAGAGATACGACATAAGAGTCGGGCACTCACATCTGCTGGTATAGGCCTCAACATTTTTCATGCGACGAATGGCTGGGTGATCGCAGTCGGAGACGAGGGCAGCGACGGTGTCGAGCAGGCAGTCCACGTTGCCGGTGGAGCGAGGATCGCACAGCCTGTCCTCTAATGCGCGCAGCCGCCGCACTCGCTCCTCGTCCTTCACGTTCTCCATTCTGAACCCTGTTTCTGACGTCCTTTGCCACTAAACGCCACCGCACATTCTCCTGATCGATACTCTCAATGAAAACCCCACTCTCATCACGAAACATCAACGATTGGGCGAAGATTTGCTACCCCTGCCCACCGACAGTCGATATCCTAACATTCAACGGGTAACTTTAGTTTCATTATAGAAAAATTGTCTCGCTGAAGCTCAAAATGACAGCAGATAAAGGTGGTTCTCACAACAAAGCATATGCACGTTTGCAAACATAACCGACTGAAAAACAATACGCGTCGCCATCCAATATCTCTAAATTGTTTAACAGCACTGAAGTAGATCAATTATTGGCACAACATTTAAACATTAATGTAAAATTACGAAATATTAAAAACCGCTTGATTGATGAACGATGATCGAACAATATTGTGAAGTTAGCAACAAATTGACGACTTTGCAATGGCGACTAATAGTGTTGCTAGAATAACGCAAGTGCATGTCGTCATTAGTTGTCGATGTTTATTGTCGTCTTTTGTCTATAAAATTATCACATATATAAAATCAAAAATGAAAATAGACATATTAACGCTTCTTATTGTATAATCTAGCGCATGTTGTATTTATGAAATCAATAAAAGTATACTATTTTATAAGTCTGCAATATTCGGTAGGTATATGAATGGGTGTAAAAAAACTATATTTTTTGAGAAGTCCTCATATACAATCCTTTATTTATTTAAAACACTCACGTTTGCAGAACATTTATGCAATTATGTAATGTTAATTAATGCAAAAAACGGTCATCTTCCTAACTACGATGGATCTAAACAAAACTCTTTTCTGTTCACTGTCTGTGTTTTGATGCAGAGAATAATGTAATTTATTTAACTCTCCGAAACAAAACATTTTTCTATTCACACTCCAAAGATATTGTTTTTCTGCAGCTGCACCCAATAAACACTGCTTTACATTTTCGGAGCATGAGCGTGAACAGAAAAACATGTTGTCTATACTCTTATCATGTACAAAATAGTTTTACTTAAAGTTTTTTAGTGTTTAAATATTTTTTAGGTAATATATTAAACTTATAATTAATGCAACTGATATAACCTCAATCAAAGATATTATATTATTTTGGAGCACAGTAACCTTACTCCCTAAAGGAAAATAGGTGCAGACTTTAGGGGACATAGGTACCTAGGCCTATCTATTTGTAGCTCAAGTCAATCTTCTACTCTCATGATGCATCCTGATGAAATCATAGCTGTATGTTTCACCTCCTGCTGAGCGATACTAGAAATTGTCAGCTTAATTGGAATTAAATCTATGGACAAAGGAAATTAAAATCGATAATAAATATTTGATATGTGTTTCGGTTATAATGTTAGAGACCTAAATATAATGTGGACTTTTTTTCTTTGTATTTATTGGTGTGTTATGAATGGCATTGTATAGGTGTGACCGACAGTGAAGCGCGCTAATTAATTAAATAGGGACCCTAATCAACGAAGAATATTTTTTTTTTATACAGAATTAAAGTTGTAACACGTTAATAAAGACAAATTTAAATGCACGTTAATACTAACGCAAACGCTGTAAAAGTATATGTATATTTAATTTTTTGTTTTTGTTTTAGATTACCGTTTTTGATATGAATCATCTATTGGCGCGTCTTGGTATTAAAATCGCCTAGTTTGTCGCCACAAAAAAACGTAAGTTACGCTACTCACGCCCAAATTCCGATTAGCAAATTAAATAAGATGTAAAAAAGAACGAAATAACGCTACTGAAGTTGTTATCCAATTTTATCTAATTTTACAAAACGATATTTTACAGAACGATCTGTTCGTAGTGTGAATGGAAAAATGAGTGTATGAACTTTATCTAGTCCCTCAAGATAGCGAGTGGGCTATATTTTGCATAGTATTGGCACTTCTTTCTGCATGATCACTTAGTAAGATAGATACGGTATGTATGCAGGACTGCGCACAGGTCAGTGAATGGGCTATTTATTTTAGCTCCATAGACTCCTTACTGACCACCTGGGAAAACCATAGTGTAAATCTATGATTTTGTAGAATAAATTAATGGATTGAACTTTTTGTTCACTCGTCATACCATTTCAGTTCATCTTCATTCCACTTCCATTCGGTCGATTAGAACATGGCGGTGCTAGGCAGGATGTGCAGTAACTTTTAATTTTTGCAATAACGAATTGCAATATTGGCTGCTTTTCTTATAACATATGACTATATTTTTTTGTGGATTTAAATTCTTAGTTTTAACTGTGCCTCTTAGAGTTGTGATCTATTCGTTTATTTTTTGAACCAAATTGCAATGAAAACCATTACTTCATTGGTGGTGTAAAAATAATTGTGACAAATATAGCACATTATTTCAGGTAAATGTTGTTTCAATATGTATTGTATTTTAGGAATGATACATATCTATTGATTTCCAAAATTTTATGACAATGTCTCAAGTTTGTCAATTCATATTTGCAGTGTGTTCCTTGTCCCATTTTGTATGGTTTACTCGTGTTATTTTTCTCGCCAGTATCTCACATTTCAAAATTATTGTTACCTAAAGCTATGATTAATATTCGATTATATTAACTAAAGGCAGGAAACGTTTATCTAATGTAACGTTGTCTTTGTGCTCCCGAATCACGTGTGGTTTAGGTCGTTAAAGGGGTCAATAACTGCAAGCCACCACCGCCTATTTCGGTTTTAATCGCTTCACAAAGGTCAAAAAGGTGTACCTATGGCGTTGTAAAAATTTCAATCAAATTTATTGTATATTTTATTCGTTCATTGCCAAGGTAAAGGAATGTAAATTTCTGGAACATATAAATTTAGATTTTAAATGGCGTTTGTAAATGCAAGTGCAGCAGCTTTTGTTTTTAACTTATTACCTGGCGATCTGTGGCGAGACACGAGCGTAGGGGGTCGCGGCATAGGGGGGCGGGGCGGGGTCCCGTCGGGCAGTCAGCTGTGCGAGTGTCATGTTGTCGCACCGCGGTCGGCGCTGCTCCGTGGGAAGTGCCCTAAATTATCGCCCCTCCATTGATTCTTCGCGAAATTCAACTCTATATGGAGAGTGTTGACCGAGTTTATCTTAAATATCTTCTAAATTAAAAAAACGAATGTGATATAACCTTTTGTGACACTTTATGTGATCTCTAGATTTACCAAAAGAAACTTGTCTGTGAAACAGCACTGGTTTTATCTGTGATCACTTTTGATCAATTGTTTCATTTCTCAT
>DWPA01000348.1:0-26922 GCA_018251375.1 Calpodes ethlius
AGTGGATCTTCTAAGGCTGATAGATAGATAGAATACTGTCCGATACTAAGAGTCTCACACCATAACCAAGTTGATTATAGGTACCTACTCTCCTCCTCTCATAGGGTTGAAACATTTTAAGAAAACAATAATATGGTTTATGCGACTGTGTCAGTCAGATCTATTCATTTAAACGCTGCTCGTTTACCAGACTTTTCAATATTGAGATCTTTTTATAAAAAAAACGCTCATTCTTGTAATGGCGTTGAAAAACCTGACTGTGAGAAATCACACACACGTTATCGCGATGTGCATGTGTACATTTGAGTTAATACTTAACAAGGTTAATACCTTGTTTTATTTTCCAGGAGGTGCTCCTATACAAGATTGATATGTCAGTGAGCGTGTTCATGACGGCGGTGCTGGAGTACGTGAGCGGGGACATCCTGAAGCTGGCCGGCACCTTCGTCAAGAAGATCTCGCAGAAGAGCGGCTACCAGACCATCACTTGTAGCGACATAAAGACTGCCATGTGCGCTGATAAAGTAAGAGCGAAACATAATATAGTACACAGTTTTTCTTATACTACTGCACTTTTAATGCACATCCGTTTGTCTCTACCTTATTTTAATTAATCAGCGTTCAAACTGTACTCGTTGGGTTTGGTTATTTTATCTCTGCCTCTAAACTATAAACACGAACATATTCTTTATACATCATTTTTGGGCCGACATGATATTAAGAAATTAATCATCTTCGCGTTATAAGTCTATGTAGCTACTACTCTGGTTGGGGACTAACCTGGAATGTTTCCTAGCGTCGAAGAAATGGGAATAAGCGTTAAGCCGGCTCTCATTTTGGCTGATATCGCGCGGATATGATGCGTTTTGGAGTTCCTTTTGGTGCTTATGGGCGACGGAAATCGCTTACCACCTAACGGCCATCGTCGTTGCTAATCGTCGTCAAAATGAAAAAAAATGTGTGGAACTAATATATTATGTATAATCTCTTCTGCATTCAGGTTTTAATGGACATGTTCTACCAAGACTCGGAGCTAGCGGGGGCAGCGGGCGCGGCCGCGGGGGCGAAGACCGCAGCCGGCGCCTCGCTCTCGTACGGCGAGCTGGTGCGGGACCTCCTCGCCGACGAAAAGAACTTCCTACGAGATCTGCATCTCATTATCAGGGTGTTCAAGGATGAACTGGAGAAGATTCTAGATCGGAACAGTCGCGTGAGTTGATGTTTGGTTCAATATTCTATTGTATTTTTTTCTTATTTGACGTGAACGAAATTTGAACATATTGCATTTCAGTTAGTGTGTACAATATTGAGCCTTGTATATTGAGGATATGCGAGAAAATTTTATGAACATAACATTATCCCAAGTACATATAATAATGAATACTTACCTAAGCACATTTTATTTTGGTTCTGGACTCATAATATTGATTCCGTATAAAGTCCGAAGTATACACTACATTACGATATATTATTTGGAAATAAGTTTCATATGTGCTCCCCCAGGCTATATCCCTGATCTTCGGCAACATAGTCGACATTTACGAGCTGACTGTGACGCTGCTTGGGAACCTGGAGGACGCCATGGAGATGTCGCAGGATTCGCCGACGCCCTACATCGGTAGCTGCTTCGAAGGTCAGTGTTTTTATTGTATTGTGAAGTCTTGCCTCTTTAGCACACTGGGAGTATTCCATCATACTGCTAACACTTGTATTGAGGAAGGTTTAGTGATCAACGCCGCTGCCTATTATGGTGAAACGGCTGTAATCTTCGTTCTATGTAAAGTTATAGAATTTCGCAACTGCTCATGAAGTTGTTCCACTAATTGCCATTTTCTTTGAATGACCCGACAAAAATACAAGTTACTTATAACTTTATAATTGAAATAGTGAATATCACATTATGATATTTATTAGTGTAGCAGCACCTTAAAACCCTACGGGAGTCTCCGTGTGCATACAGTACACTCCATATGAAGAAGCAGCCTTAATCTGTACCCTGTGTGATATAAATTTCACCTTCAAAATGTTGTCACATGGTGCGAGGAGATCCGAGACCAGCGGTGGAACAGTTATGGGTTGTGATGTTGATGATGACAATCCATTATCGTGTAAGCAGTGTGTCTTTTCGCTGTGTCTCTAGTATACAATTGTGTACTGTGTGCAGAACTGGCCGAGGTGGAGGAGTTCCGCGCGTACGTGCGGTACGCCAACATCGTCACCAGGAAGGAGTCTCGGGAAGCCTTGCAGAACATAGTGGACGATCCGGTTGTGAGTGCACATCTATCTATTCTTAATAACCCGCTAGCCATGTGATAGAGAACAAATATTTCTTTATGAAATGATAGTATATTTAAAATGACTCATAGTACATTTTACGTTGTCTATAAATTTACCCACTGATTATAGGATGTGAGCGTCGGTGATGTTTAAAAACTAATTTCAATGATTAAAATTGAAGGTCATGAAATTTAATTATATATTTACTACTTAACCTTATAAGATTTGCTAGTCCCAATGGTAGCTTAAGACACTGTTGTTATTTTTGTATGAGCTAAGGATAGCAAACGAGCTTACGGAGTCATCTTCCTCTGCCAACCGTCAACTCCTGTGATAAACTTGGAATAGTACTATGGTGACTGTAGTTAGTTGTTCAAGTCTTGTTGGTATTTGGTGTCAATAAGACTTGTCTGATGTCTTTTAATGAGATGAATCGAGCATATCTTACTATACTCACGTGCTTCTGTGTCGGTCAGCTGTCGGAGCGGCTGGACACGGCGGGGCACGGGTTCCGGCTGGCGGTGAAGTACTACCTGCCGCGGCTGCTGCTGGCGCCCGTGGCCCACGTGTTCCTCTACCACAACTACGTGCTCGCGCTGTTGCAGATCGCACCCGCCTCCGACGATCGCGAGAGCTTTAAGCAGGTGCGTGTCTACACAACACACACACACAAACACACACACTCGTACATCTGGCAGTGGGATATCGTTACTAAGACAGCATGAACAAGACGAAAAGTATATGACGGACACTTACACATTTACCTAGCCGGGTTGAAATGACCTCGTATCGCTTACTAGGTCATCACTGAGTAGCCTACATGATTCGCCAACACGAATACTTTTTCTCTTTCTTAATTAATTTAATTTGCTTTCAGGTGGAATGCAATCTTCATCCCATTAAAAAATTACTTATAACGGCGTTAGGAAACGGACCAAAGATGTGAGTGTTTTCTCTGTAGTAAAATTACCATTTTTTACATAAATACAGTTGAATGGAGCTTTTTGAAGTGAAGTGTTTATATACAGTATTCATAAACTTGTGTAACGGTGTTGTGTCAGGGAGGCGACGCTGCGGCCGGCGGTGCGCGCCAAACGTCAGCTGGCCATAGAGAAGTGCAACGAACTGGCGCGACTAGTCGACAACTGGGACACCAGGGACGTGGGACAGTGCTGCAATGAGTTCATACGGGGTATGCTATTCATTAGTATAAACATTCACGGTATGCTGTGAATGTATTATCCGTTGCACAGTCTTCGAGGCTTTCGACGTCTTGGCCGTGATAACGTGCGATATCTCTCCACCGTTGTTTGTTGTCTATAAAACTAATTTATTATCCATAATTAATTCTAAATAGAAATAATATTACAACATATCATTAACCAATTACTAGCCATCTAAGTAGTCTCCCGACGACAATATTTTCGTCAGCATACCTTGACAATCGCTTACCAATTGGAAGGGAGAGAAAACTATGAGATATAATTTACATTACGGAGAGCATTGAGTGGGAACTGAAGCTTGATGTATCACAATGACATATCTAAATGGTTTTTATTCTCATCTGTTTTTTTTCCTAAAGGGTCTGTTCTCCGATGATGAATTGCTAATCTTCCATGTTTGTTTACAGAGGACACATTATCCAAAATTGGTCCCGGCAAGAGGATAGCAGAACGGCGAGCATACTTATTCGACGGTCTGCTCCTGCTGTGCAAACCTATCACTAGCTTGGTAACTAAAATTCTTTATCTTTATTATATTATCTATTGTGCAACCTAGCTAATTAGATTTATATTTAAAAAAATATTTTATTAATGCGTGATCTAAGCCCTATTAAAGTTGTATGAACATTGCGAGTCATTCTTATTACTTAAAATTAAATTTAATAAATGGTTGTGAATTCATATTTAGACATAGCCTACCCTGTATTTTGGTTTTAATAAATAACATGTAGTGACTTGGACGTGCCGGGGGCGTCGGCATTTCTCTTAGGGTTGCGTTACGTAACTAACTATACTAATACCATTCAGGTGGTCGTGAACAGCAGTAGCCTCACGTCGGGCAGTTCCGGTGTACAGCAGTTGAAGCTCAAGGAGAAGCTCCATGTGAGGAAACTGGAGCTAGTGGACAGACCGGACACAGACGGTGAGTCATACGTGTTGTGGAGTATTATATATATTTTTTTATATATGTACCCCCTTTGCAGTTCGAAAATAGTTGTGAAAGACAACAGTTGGAAACAAAAAACATCCTTCAAGTCAAGCCCGTCCTTCTCACTAAAATTGTCTTTTTATTATGCTGTAGAAACTTACCTTTTTCCTTTTGCCGGTGACCTTACGAGTCAGGCTTTGCGACCCTCATGTCCACGACTAAATATTGAAATAATTACTGTAGTGTAATATGTGATGGGTTGTGTATTGTTATTCGTTATTAAACGTTGATAAACCACAGTAAGCTAGAGAAGTGGCGAAGTTTAAACGGAGTTTTATATTTGAATATGATTAGCATTATCGTTTGTGTAGTCAAATATCTCACTCTTTGCACTACATTTTTGGTCCTTCGAGCCATATTATTGTTCTTGTACGAGTTGTAAAACATTTGCTTTGTTTCAGAGGGCCGAAACATGGTAGAGTTATGCCCACGTGTGGGCGCCCCGGTACTGCTAGCGGCGGCCTCTTGCGCTGAGAAACGTAACTGGATGTGCGATCTCGTCATGTTGAACACTAAACCTATGTTGGATAGGAGCCTTGACAGGTATATTTATAAAAGTTATTTTTTTATATAAAAATGTTTTAGTTTCAATATTTTTATAGCAAATTGTACCTCCTGTTGGAGGCCAGGCCACTGGGATGTAAGGGTCTCCAACTATCTCATGCCCAGGCCAACCTCATTTGCTTCGCTGTCTTCTTCACTAACTATTAGGTGGGGTTGTTGTCAGGTAACCAGAGTCCCTCCTTGTAAAAGTTTTTGGACCGTGAATCACTAACTTTGTCATGTGAATATCGACTATGGCCAATATCCGTAACGTGTGTTCCAGTATACTCCTTGATCTGGAGAAGAGGCACCCACTGAAGCTGCCGCCAGAGTCGATATACAGGTTCGCGGTGCCGGACTCGCCCGACAACATCGTGTTGGAGGAGAGAGCGTCTTCCGCGCCTTTGATAAAGGTACTGAAGTAATATAATATTGTTATATAGTAACGATAAATAATAACGCTCCACAGTCATAGCCTCGCACTGGGATTCAACCGGACAATATACAAAGACAGCAGCACACATATCCAGACCTAGAACACAAAATTGTAATCATCGTGTGATCTCATAATCGTTATGAGATGTCGTAGGCACTAATATTTGAACTATGTAATTATTTTGTATATTCCTTTACTGTCGTATAAAGGTACTAAATGGTAATATTATACTCCGAAATAAAACGTCACATTTCTGATGCCCTCTAGCGATGTCTTTTTAACACTTTGTTCTCGTCATTCTGTAACCATCAGGGCGCCACGCTGTTGAAACTAGTGGAACGGCTCACGTACCACATATACGCGGACCTGAACCTGGTGCGCACGTTCCTCACCACGTACCGTTCGTTCTGCTCGCCCGCCGAGCTGCTGGAGCTGCTCATCGAGCGCTTCCGCATCCCCGAGCCGAGCGATGTGTACGACGCGCCGACGCAAGGTACGTCGTACGACACCACCGACACACACGCATACACACTTACTATAACATGATTGTATACTTACCTCATATTAGGGGGGAGGGGGTGTTTAGCCGAACCGCTTCAGGACTTCAAATTAGTCCTTCAAATTAGTAGAAATGTCACTCGTCTCCTGGAATATCCTATTAGACGCCTTCTACGATATCCCAGGAAGATGTAGGAGTGGTCTTATTCTACGTGGCCAAACGCCACACTGAGTTTACTTACGGGGCTTCAAATTTTATATGATCAGTATTTTTGTACATCGATATACCGAGTCAATTCCGTAGATCGAGTTCACGTGTTTAAATTACAAGGTAGTTAATGAATATATCGCCCTAGAGAGTATTGCGTATAAACTAAATAACGTAAATTGTATGATCGTGAGCGTGATATTAAGTGTTTTGTCTATGGTGCGATAGGCCTTGCTTTGTACGGCGATGTACACTTTTTATATAAACTGTGGCTATAGTTGATGTTGTTTAAACCCTATCAGTGTATATTATACATTGTTGTCGCTTACTGTACGAACTACCCCATATTAATATATTATAAATTTGCAATGCAACAGCTTCATTCCCTACATATGATGATAATTGTTGATTAAATGGAAAAATGTGATGATCTTTGCCGTCCCATCACGATCGACCATCCTACATACTTTCGCCGCTTCTAACTTGTAACGTAATGTTGAAAATACACGGTCGAATTATGAACTTGTTCTAAATTATGAAGTTTTATTATTTCAACTGAAACATGGCAAGATTCGTGTATTTTTGGACATTACCAATATTGTAATATAATTGATGTTTCTTATAACAATGTTACAAGAGCGAGTGTCATGAGCTTAGTACTGCGCACCGTGATCAATCAATATTTAGTAATTATTTCGATTTACACTTAGTGCATCATACCTTGATTTTAACTAAGAGATAATTGAGTAACATTTTCAATGAAATGTACTAGACTCATGACACGACACATCCCCGTATCGTTGTTGTATGCGCTCCATTGTACGATCATAAAACTAACTCCATTCGCGATTGTTGCACGCCAGTCACAAGGATCAAGACGCCTAAAAAGGACGTCAGTCCTCACTCGCTCGAACTCGACATAGGTAAGGTTCACATCGGCCCGACCAGGGGAATGTCACGTTCCGTTCAACGAACGGTGTCGTCTCGTTATCAAAATTGTTGCCAGGGCTAAGTCAAACGATGTAAAATTATTTCTTGGCACTTGAACCCTGTGACGTCATCGCCTCATGCTTGTACCATCAGCAAAATAAGTGTTGCTTGATTGTTCACAAGCAAGCCATTGCGATTCAAGCTTTTCTATTTGACACTAACAAATGAGGCCGTCTACTGCGTTTATGGAGCAATACAATCGTACACATGCCCACGTGTTGTGCTGTTTGAGGTTGGATATTGATTTACAATTCACATTGGCTGTTTAGTTATGGGTGCATTGTGTCCGACACATATTTACATTAAAATAGCCAATGCTGGACAAACACATAATCCATGTTATTTTAGATAATCTTGGGATAAAGCTGTACATTCACTTCATATGCATCAGTATTTAAAATTTGCTTCTTTGGAAAAAAAAAAACCTATTTTTGATTTAAAATTACATTTTCTAAATTTCAAATCTAAAACTTTTTCATATTTCAGCTAAACATTAAACAAAATTCCTTTGAAGACTTTGAAGGACTCATCAAATTTATAAAGAAATAGGAAAACATTCTGTCTGTTCAGTAAATAAATTGGATGTTACATTTTTGTTTGTTTTGTAGCGGAATGCGTTGAAATATCAGCGACCAGCGACGCGGAGAAGTTGAGCAAGAACACGGCCAGGGAAGACTGGAAGAGGTACAGGAAGGAGTTCATGCAGCCGGTTAAGTTTAGGTGATTATCAATCCACACAAGTCTCGTCTGGACTTGAATCTGCACGTACTACATCAACATACAGTCATTAGACGCGTTTAAAAAAAAATATGATTTGTCTCGTATGTTTTTCTTCAGCAAAGGTAGTAAAAAAATTGGGGGTCACCATTAAGAGTTTAATCCGATATCTCTGTTTACGGTGACCCCGCTGGTCAAAAGACAGGTTGGTTTCGTTTGGTACCATTTTAGGGGCCTTAGAGAAAATTCTCTGTACCACCTTCAGCTTGATCTTAGTGGTATTTACGCAGGGTAGGGATTTTTCACTCTCTACTACCTTCTAAATTGCATGTGTTAAATGTTTTTAACTGCATTAATGCCAATTAATATTTTTTTGAGTTCATTCCTTGTGTTTACTTTCAGGGTAATAAACGTTCTCCGACACTGGGTCGATCAGCATTTCTATGACTTTGAGCGAGAGCCGGCGCTGCTGGAAAAGCTCAAGGAGTTCCTCGAGTCGGTGGATGGCAAGCCCATGAGGAAATGGGTCCAGAGCGTGCTCAAGACTGTGCAGAGGAAGGTCAGTATGGGAACATTAGTATTGATATACATTGTAACTCTTCAAAAGCACTGAACTTAACATAAATAAACAACACAATCAAGATGTAAATAATATATGACTGATGTTGACTACTTTTGGTCCTTCGAGTCGTTCTGGCTGAGGGCTCGAGAGCTAGTGCTACCTTTGTGTTTTCGTGGCCGGTTATAGATCGGTATTTACAAAAATAAAAAGTGTTGTATCAGCAACTAGCGACAGCGTGTAACACTGCAACCTACATCTCGTCAGAGAGATCTGTTCAAATTTAACCGCAGACCATCCAAACATTTATTGTAACGCGCAAATCATCAATTATTTTAGCATAATTTATCACAATATCCTGAGACTTAAGTTATATCAGTTACAAATTACACTTGGTTGTTACTTATGATTAGTATCATTATAAGAATTTTATCAACCCCGCCTCGATTCGATAAGTTCCCTTACATTGATAAAATGCCCATGAATAAAAAAAATGCTTTCGGTTCAATTCAGTATTGGTATATTATGTTATTTTCAAAAATAGTAATTAAAAGTTGTAACAGTTTACTATCAAATCAAAATAATTATTCATATATGCGTTCCTCCCCTTTCATTGCCGACAGAGCGCGCAAAACAACGCGGCGGGCGCGCTGGGCACGGACGGTGAGGGCGTAGCGCACGTGTTCTCGTGCGCGCCGCCCGCGCCGCTGCGGCACGTGGCCGACCCCGAGCGCCACGGCTGGCACCCGCTGGCGCTGCACCCGCTCGAGCTGGCGCGCCAACTGACGCTGCTCGAGTTCCAGCTCTACCGACAGGTGACGTCACCGCTGGTTAACTTACCTACGGCCAACGGTTGCCATGGCGACGAGAGTTGCAAGCTACGCCAAATTATTAGTCAGCTATAAAATACTATTTCATATAACGTTTTCCAGTCAATCTATTCAAAACTTTATGGATAAGCGTAATTAGTAATAACCCGCATAATGAGCGAGGTGACTCAGGCAGATGTTTGATCAGAGTCCTGGGATCCTAGAGAAACTGTTATGGGTACCGTTGCATCATTTACGTATCTTGTTAGGGAAAGAGTAAATACGTATACCTATCTGAAGATATATCATTGCCAAAAAAAAAATAGGCACGGATTTGTGTATTATGTTTTTCAGAAATTATTAATGTTATGGTTTTTTCAGGTGAAACCTTCCGAGCTGGTCGGTGCGGTGTGGACGAAGAAAGACAAGGAGAAATCTAGTCCGAACTTGCTCAGGATAATAAAACATACCACTAACGTGAGTAGGGATATCGAATAATATCAGGCCATTAATTTTGTACTGACTGAAGCGAAATAAAGTCGTGAAATAAATATTGACGAGTGATTGCCGCCCTGCACTCGCAATTCCACCGTAATTCATACTGTGAGACGCTTACTTCCTATTGACGCCATGTAATTTTAATTTTCCTTATTAAATCCATATGTGACACTTATCATATATGTAGTTTAGTTGTCCAATGTACCTTGCCAAAGCGTACACGTGCGTGCGTGAGTTATTATTGAAAGTTCATATATTATTATACAGATCATCGGGTCCGGTTCTCAAGGACAAATAATGCCCGTGACCAGATTAACGATAACACAGACGAATGTTTGTTTTTAGTTATCGCGTTACAGAATGTCTTAATTTTGTACAATTATTATAATAATTTCTCGTTTCATATTATGTTTTGTAGTTTTGGCTACATCTCCACGCATATGCGAATAGATTAATCCGATCCAATGTCATTCGTAAATTAATCAGTAATAACGCTCCTCGTGTATAACAGTTCACGAGGTGGATGGAGAAGTGGATAGTGGAGAGTGAAAACCTGGAGGAGCGCGCGGCGGTGCTCAGCCGGTTCCTGGAGCTGGCGATCGCGCTGCGCGACCTCAACAACTTCAATGGGGTGCTGGCCGTGGTGGCGGCCTGCGGCAGCGCCTCCGTGCACCGACTGAAGAACACCTTCCAGGTCAGACTCTCACATACCTACTGCAGCATTATAATGCGGATTTACAGACTTCACAAACCTTTGAAAACATTATGGAGAACTCAGGGGTGTGCAGATTTCCTCATGATGTTGTCCAACATCGAAGCAAGTGATAATTTACTTGTAACTGCACATATTTTTTAGAAAATTAGAAGTGCGTGCAGGAATTGAACTCACACCCCCTTGTTCGGGAAACCAACGTTTGAACCACTAGGCTATCACTGCTATCAAACATATCTACGCAAAGGCAAACATAACATACAGAACCATTGTCTCTTCAGTTCTTCTACTGAATTGTTTATTTTTTTAAATTGCCAACAAAGGTGCAAAGGGTCACGTAACGGTAAACGTCCACCATCGCCTATGGTTACGAGCAATACCAATGAGTAAAAACGAACCAGCTCTCGAGCTCTCACCTGGATCACAACGAGTTGTGCGACGTGTTAGCGACTGATTCCAGTAAAGTTTCCTGATTCCAGTAAGTTAGCTGATAATTTCAATATGGCTTCCTCTCTGTCTAGACGGTGCCCCTTCGGCTAGTGCGTGAGTTGGAGCAGTTCCGCGAGCTGAACTCTGACCACTTCCGGCGCTACCAGGAGCGCCTGCGCAGCATCAACCCGCCCTGCGTGCCGTTCTTCGGCATCTACCTGACCAACATCCTGCACATCGAGGAGGGAAACCTGGGTAACTCTTTAATAAATAATAGACGCAAACACACGTGTCGTGAGACAGTTTTCTATATACATACGTAAGTGGCCAGTCACTTACCTACATACGTAGGATGTAAAATGAAGAGATTGAGAGGGAGATATAAATACAAATAGAAGGATACGTTTAGATGTTTTAATAAGTGTACGAGTGCGCACGCAACTCGACCGCTACGCCTCAAGTTGCTGTCGATCAATTATTGACATTAGCCGTCGGATTAGAAGCTATATATTTTGTATATTATGCACGCATCATACTCATAATTAAACGTGACCGGCTATTAATAGATATGTGATATCCTGTGTACAGACTATCTACCGAACTCGGAGCTGATCAACTTCTCGAAGAGACGGAAGGTGGCGGAGATCACCGGCGAGATCCAGCAGTACCAGAACCAGCCGTACTGCCTCACCGTCGAGCCCCGGACCAGGGTGAGTCCGACGTTTGAGAACTTGTCACGTGTTAGCTGCATTCAATCTGACAGTTCTTGTATTGTCTGTAATGGCAAATTAATTTAATGAATATCTTTTTGTTGTTCTGTTGAAGAAAATTTGGTAATAATTAAGTTAAAACGAATCTTAAAAGGTGTCAATGAAAGTTGTGGTTGTCATAGTGTGTGTATTATTCTTTAAATTATATAAGGTTTTTCCTTCAGATATTATTAATATTTAAATATTACAATAAATCCTCAAAAATTTGCCCGATAGTCCCAACATTTGCATACATATTGTCCATAAACAAAACAGTGAAGAACTTAGCATAAACTTTTAAATTTAACGCGAGCGGAGGCGCGGGTGAAAGTTATTTTATTAATAACTGGAGCGCTACAGTCGTGATGTCTCTCGGCAGACGTTCCTGGAGTCACTGGAGCCGTTCCCCGGCATGGACGACAACGAGGTCACCAACTACCTGTACAACAAGAGCCTCGAGATCGAGCCGCGCCCGCCCGTGAAGCAGATGCCGAAATTCGTAAGTATACACACGTATACACCCACGATACTTGTGTACATGTGTGCCTGTTGCATCAATGTGTGTAAGATAGATATGGGGTCGGAATTATTGTCTTAACTTATCCAAAGGGATAGGAAGAGGATAATCTTTCCCGTATTTTCTTTTCTAACCTCATCTTTTCTTCATTCCTTCAAAAATATTTAGAAATTCAACTAAGGCTAATAAAACTAAGGCTTGTAGGAACTAAGATATGAACCGTCGACCTTGAGTTCGATGATCCGATTTATATTGCCGTCGAGCTACCTGGGCTCTGGCGGATGCGTCTTTTGTCAACTGACTCTTCCACGCGACAATATTAAAACACAGATTAGTTCAGTGCGAGTGTATTATCTTACCATTTTGTACCTTTTACAGGGCTTTCATACAAAACATTGCATAGCTCACTACATTCATTCTCATATTTTTTTAATGAGCACTATGAATGTAAAATAATTACGTGATAAAGTGCTATATTACATCCGTCTTTTACAATATTGTCGTACGAAGATTATACTTAGTCAATACAATGACTATTTCATTATATATACCGTAATAACTATTGAATATTTAGTTTACTTTCCTCACATAAATAGTTGAATTGTATACGTTTGTATATTTATCACACAAAATACTTCAGTGCCATTATGTTGAAATAAAAAAATAATTCCAATTCTACAGTTGTAATAATTTTTTAGCAAGGCACTCTCACTCAATACGTTGTACTATATTATAGTCTCACTCCATTTTGTATACCAAAAATTAACGTGTACTCAAAATATACGTATACAAGCCGGTGACGACTTTCCTTCTCCTCATCCGCCATCAAAGACCTTAGCACGACAAGGCACATAACTATAGTAAGAAATAAAGTCTGTGAAAGTATGACAGTGGTACAGCGTATGTTTGTCGGCAGCCGCGGAAGTACCCGGAGCTGTCGCTGAAGTGCGTGAAGGTATCGCGGCGGTCGCACGACCACCACCACTCCGCCTCCAGCGTATCCAGCACGGACGACAACCTCAGTGAGTAACCACTATTATATACAAATTAATTATAAAATAATTACAGTTTTATCTTTAGAACCAGTTCTTTCTTTCATTCTTCCCTTTTCTATTGTAGTAGATAGCGCATTCGTTAGCACTTATCATAAAGTGGCCCTGCTAGTCGATTATTTATATAAAAAAAGTTGAGTTAAGTCATCTCGGTTTATAAACACAATATAGATGAAACAAGTACGGATATCAATGTACACCCGGCGCGTGCGCACCGAGTGACACTCGGTTACGACCTGTTAGTTATATATCGTATTTAATTTACTTTCCGTTCCTGTTGTTGTGGTCTACTCATACTTCACTTTAAATTGTATTATATTGGATGAGTTTAAATACTAAAACTTCTGAACACAGACTCAGTACCAGAGGGGAGGTTTTTGCTCTTCTTATCACATAAAAAACACATCCCTCGTACTAATGAGCGTGACCAATATAATATTAATAATAACACAACGTATTATAAACATTTGTGCAATAAATTATTATATTCTAAGTATCATGTGAGAGACTGGTGCCTGATATATGATGGTGTTATATATATATGAGTTGTGCGGTGTCGGTCGGCAGGCGTGGCGCAGCTGTCGCCGACGGCGGGCGGCACGTGGGATGGCACGTCGGTCTCCTCGCTCAACATACATCACGACGATCGAGGTATTTATTATTATTTCACGTCCCTTATCACCCATATTTTCTTGTGAGTACCAGTTAAAAAAATATTTGATTTATTTAATAAATATTTACTGAAATTCACACTTGTAATGAACCTTCAGATACTAGGATTTACGGAGTTTCCCCGCATTGAAAAGAGCTCCTAATGCATTTGATGTTTGGATGTATAGTTACAAACCTAGTGATAATTTGAGAGCAATGAAATTTGATGTCGTTACCAATATTCTATGTTCATGAACCTGCTATAAATCCTTCAGAAATTAAACTATTTAGTCAACCACTTTCTTGCCTATTCAGAATTAAATTTCTCTTTTGCATATGTTTGCTAAAAGTCTGAAGACTTCAAGTGGGCTAAAAATGTTTATTCCAGGGTCCCGCGACGACAAGTGCTCGGTGGCGCTGACGAGCCCGCGGTCGGAGCGCGGCGGCTCCGTGGGGCAGCTCAGCCTGTTGGACAAGGGGTTGGCCCTGTTCGACAAGAGCAAGACCTCCTCCATATGTTCCTCCAGGTAAATATACATCAGGATATTAGACGCAGAGTCGTCGAGTTTTTTATTATAATAATAAAATTATTGGGAACTTACCGAGGTAAGAGATAGCAGTAATTATTTTGAAAGTAATTGCAGTACATAAAGTAATAACAAGAAAGAAGGATATCTGTATATCCCTTTTCTGTTATTAGTAATGTTAATATTGAATGAATGCAATAACTTTGCATCCAATGATTACGTTCATTAAAGATCGTTAGTTTTATACAATTAGGACCATTGATGTAATAAAAGTCGACCCGAGGAATGCTAATGCGGGCAAAATATTCAATTCATTATAGGTACAACAAGTAGTAAAGAGGTATTAATGAATAGTATCCTCGAATAGTTGGATGGTAGAAAGCGGATAGGTGCTTACCTGTGTCAGGGTGGTGACGGTGGTGTGTTTGATGTTTCAGAAGCAACATTTCGACGCGGGACGAGCCGCCGTCGCCGCGCGACAACCACTCCCCAAGGCACGATCGGTAACACTATACTTGTTGACACGCTCCTAGCACTGCCTGTATCTGACCAACTTTCTTCTTCACAATTAGTTCCGTTGTACAGTGTAAATGAAATTATTTCTATCGTTTTTGAAGAATACTGTTAGTGTACTCTGTAATATTACACAACTTTTTATGTCTAGAACATTTATTTAATGACTAATTCCTTTATATTCTGTTTTATACATATGACAGATAATCTACTTACTAAATATGCGATCTCAAACAGTTTTATTATAATTTAATAAATGATTAAAAGTACTTTTATGGCGTTAAGGATTTCCTAATATTGTAATGCTTAGCAGAGTGTGGACTTAATGTAACGACGAGATTTTAAACATTAGATTTACGTTGCAACAACGCAATCATCACTTATAGATGCTACAAGGACACATAACATGCAAACTATAGAAAATTACGTCTTAAAGCAATTTCGTTACTCCGAGACAACCAGATACCATATACATTTATTTGCCATTAATTATTAGACATTTAGAAGAAAAATACAGTCGCCTGCCAGTGATGGAGAACAATTTACATTAACACTCAATTCTATCGTGCTTGTATTCATTAAATTTGGCCAGATGTAATTAAATATATTATAAGCAAATTTGATTAGGGTCGTTGGCTATAGCGGTCGTTTCTTGTTACAGCAACAGCACGTCCATGATCGGACGTCGGACGCCGGCGCTGTCGCCGCGCGGGGCCATCGTGGACGCCGAGCTGTTCTACTCCAGGAGCGCTGAACACCTCGGCTGTAGGCGGCAGGAGCAGGTAAGCTCAAATATTTATTTATCATCATCATCATTACTCATAAATGTCCACACTGCGTTGCTCGGGTCTCCTCTCACTATGTGAGAGGTACAGGACGCAGTTCACCACCCTAGCCAGCTGTGGATTGGTAGACTTCAAACACCTTCGAGAACATTATGAGTAACTCTCAGGTTTGCAGGCTTCCTAACGTAGTTAATCTGCATCGAGCAAGTGATAAATAGCTTGTAATACGCACATAACTTTTTGAAAATTAGAGGTGCGCGCATAATTCGAGCAGACGCCCCCACATTCAGGAGACCAATGTTCAATCGTTATATTTTAATTATTTATTGGTAATCTAACAATGTGTAAAATATTTAGTTACTAATAACTTTAAGGTACTTTAATGTATGAGCTCTCTCTGCTAGTTTGTAATTTATGGAAAATCGTGATTTATGTTGAAAGAAACTCATCTGCTACTACTATGTAATAATAATGCAGACGAAATTTACATGAATTTGGTCCTTCGAGCACTATAAGGCTAGGTCGGTATGGCATGCGAAATTGCTAACGTGGATGCGTGTCGTCCCCAGGAGCGAGTTCCGCCATTGCTGCCCCGCAGCAGCGTCACCAGCACCAGCTCGGACTGCGAGCGGCCGCCCGCGCTGCCGCGTCGCGCCGACGACGCGCCCTCGCATAACGGTATGGACATATGTTGGCATATTTAATGAACTGCTTCTTTTATTTACGATGTACCGACGGCAACTCCATAGTCAAATAATGACAGAATTATTGTACCATGGGGTCAGCAATAAAACCATCCTTGCATTGAAGCCACTCAAACGAACGTTTTATACATGAAATAATTACAAAAGTTTACAATCAGTCGCCCAACACGGCTAGCATTTGATGTCGCGCATGCGTATTTTACAGCTGTTGATGTGTTGTATTATTCACCATATTGATGTTTTTACCTTTGACAGCGTGCGAAGTGCCCCCGGAGCCCCCCGACAGGCCGCTGCCAAGCCCGAAGCATCACGACTTATTCAGGTAAATATGTATAATATGATTCATATACGATTGTTATCATGTCGAAAATTTATTGGCGAGGCTGGTGAATGGTTTTTAGTGTCAATGTATTAATGTGCAATTTCCTATATCGTTCCAGGAGCCCCGCGTTATCTCCGAAGAGATCGCCCGCTCCCCCCGCCTCCCCTCTAGTGATCGCCGACAGGTATATTTTCTTTTAGTAAAAAACCGGCCACGCCGTGGACATCGCACATGATATGTTACGATTACATTTATTAACAAAAATAGGATATTAACAAATGGCAATGCGAATTAAACCTTTGTCACATTGTATTACAGTCGACTATCGACTGTAGAGCGGGCCTTTCCCGTCTATTGATTCACTAAAGGGTTCTGAATATTTTTTTCCTCTATTTACAAAACTCTTTTCTTTGCTTTAGGTTATGATCAATCTTCAATGTTATCAGTATAAAAATCGTTTTTGTGTACATTTCAGGGCGGCCTTCTGCTTTCCTTCGGCGTCGTCACCGAACGCTCACTGTAAGTTATTTGTTAATTTATATAACTTTGCTGACTGACTCCAGACGCGACAAGTGATCGCAGTTAAATGAAAATAACAAAGCGTAGTTCACGCTGACGACACGAGTTTTGAGACAAATCATATTCTACTGACGCTCACGCTTTGACAATGTATGACGTTAGTTTTCTGCACCAAATGTCATGTTATTAATAAAAAAAAAGAAAAAACAATTGCATGCACGTAACAGTAATCGTTACGCTACGGTTAGTTGTTTTTATTCGACAAGTAGTATCACAATTAGTACGTAATAATGAGCGGTGCTGCGGTCCACAGTGGCGGTGTCGGTGGAGGGCGTGACCGGTGGCCCCGCCAGCAGCGGCAGCAGCGCGTGCGGCACGCCGCCCCCCCTGCCGCCGCGCCGCCGCCGCGACTCGGCGCACACGCCGCATCACCACCAGGTTCGTGGCTTCGGTCGTTATACAAATAAAATACATTTTTTTAGAATTAAGTCCCTCGAAAGGAAAAACCGTCAAGACTCTTTCTGAGGAATGCGTAGAAACGCAATTAGTAGATAACAGCAATTTTGTCAGCTACAGAACCATAACAACATTTAAACAAGTTGAGACCGAGTAATAAGACTAATGAGAGTAGCCGTCGGACGAACAAGCTGACCAATGACTGCTGTGGTCACCGCCACCCCCGCTCATTGGAACCATTGAAGGTATTACCGATGCGTCGTCGGCTATCGGTACTGGTACTAATTTATTTATTTTTTTTATTTTATAAAATATCATATATTTATCGGGTGAATAAAAAGACATTTTTGTTTACTTCCCATGCTTAATCGATATGACTTACATAAGTGAGAACTTTAACATCAAACATATATTCGTGTACCGCGCTTGCAGGTGCCCTGGGCGGATGCGGGTGCGACAGGCACGTCCCCGGGTGGCGCTGGCGCTCCGCCTCCGCTGCCTCCGCGGCCGGCACCTGCTCCCGAGTTGCTGCGGCCTGCACACTCGGCGCTATTGCAGCGACGACATCACACTGCGCAGTGAGTTGGCATAATATTACTTTCATCAATACTGTGGAGTAGAGCTATGGCCTTGTAATTAAGGGCTCGTAATACTGTAATGCAGCTATAACTGCATGTTATGATCACGTAATAAATTAATCGTCCACAGACTAGCTCCGCGGCTCCCGCCGAAGCCCCCGCCCGCGGCGGTCGCGCCGCGCACCTAGCGCCACCCATTCCCGAGTGACATCGCCACACCGGGAATCAACTTCGCACCGCACGCCAATAACACACTGCCCCTGCCGCCCAAGCGCCGCCACCGTCGGAAGTACTCCCTGCCCGGGACCGAAGCACCCCCGAGACACCTTCTCGGACCGAAGCCCGACATCAAGGACGCTGACTCTAGTGAAATCGAAAAAAGTGATAAAAGTGATATAAGTTTAAGTGAAAGAGTATCGTTCTCGGACCTGTCCATCACGGACTCGGGCATCGTGAGCACCGGCTCGCACGTCCGGTCGCTCTCGCTGACGGTGCCGTGCGTCTCCGAGACGTTCAACCCGCGCCTCTTGAGGCACACCGTCAGGCCCCTGTCGCTGGATCTCTCCTATCACTCCGAGCAGACGTACTCCAAAACTAGCATCGATTCCATCGTGAACACCTCCTCCTCCACCAACTCCCTGCCGTTGCCTCCGAGACGTCTCAGGGATAGAATGTATTCCCTGCGAGGCGACGAACCCCCTCCGAGGTCCGCGCTCGGCCCGAAGCCCGCCCGATTCAAGGCCCTCAGTACGGACTCGAAACTGTCCGAGGAGCACCAGCCACATAAAGTATCTACGGAAATCGTACCGATAATACAAGTAACTAAACACGACGACGAACCGACCGAATGTGCGACAGCTAAAGACGTTGATGACAATTTAAGTCTGGACGATGTGTTTATTGAAAACATGGAACCAGACGCTCCCGCCGAAGATGTAGATTCATTGCACGATGCACCAATCAAATTTATAGACGACGCAAGTCCAGATTCCACAGATTTAGAAACGCGGATCAGCAATACGGGGATCATGGATTCCGACGTGGAGTCCCAGAGGTCGGTGCCCATCGAGCGGTCCGACACGGACTCTCAAGTCGACATCCAGTCCGAGTCGTCGGTGGACACGGTGGCCACCGCGATAGAGATGCGAGATCGGTCCGTGACCATAGATTCGACGGACGTCCTGAACGTGACGGACGACAGCATGTTCATCATTCACAATCCGAGCTACGATTCCTTGAACACTTATGAGTTATTGAGCACCGACGGAAACTTATCGGTTATCGATGGATCCAATCCCAAGTTGGTCAAGGACATGAAGAATAAAATGTCTAAGGAATCGTCTCAGAGGCTGTCCAAGAATCTAGCTGCGGAAATCACGGATTTCTTCAAGAGCTCGGCCAGCAAGCTTAAGCCGCCGTGCTTGGATCAGGCGAAGAAGGAGTTGGGCAATAAAAAGTTGAGGGTAGATCGCGACATAGCGGAGCCCTGCCTCAAAACTCCTCAACGGCTGATACCCAGGTCGCCGTACATAACGGCCGTACCCGTGTTCGAGAAGGCGTCCCCGCGTAGAGCCCAGCCCGTAAAACAGCCACCGTTCTACGTGTGGAATATAAACTCGAAGAACGCAGCGGTCTGTACCACGCTTAATCCACCCGTAAATTACAGAACATCTACGAACGATGAGTGCAAGGCTATGAAGGACATCGAAAACAACACGAGAAAAATTTTAGAGATGACTAGAAGAAGCAACGGAACCACTTCGCGGTCGAGCCCCACGAAAACGACTGAAAAGGATGCGAAGAGCGCCTCCACCGGTCAACTGGTCACGAAGCCTCAGCGCGACACCAAAATGTCCCACTCCCAATCCAACGATTTCAAACTGAAGACATCTCACTCCAGGCTATTCTCATCAACATCGAGGACTAAGATTATATCGAGGCCTAGACCGTCCCCTAGCCGTCTCCTGGTACCCAAGACGTCGCCATGGGAGATCGCTCCCTTAAAACCGCCTCCCGGGAAGCTCAAGAACCCATCGAAACACCTGCCAAAAATAAACATACCATTGCCATCACCACACATTACCGTTACTAAAGTAAAGACGCAGCTGCCCTGCGACTTCACTACGTCTAGAACGTGCGAAGACATCCCCAGGGCTACCACGTTCACCGAGAGCACCAGCTTACCGAATGTAACATTGCCCGTCGAGTCGTTCGTGACCAAGTCATGGGTGAAGAAGTGGAAGTCTGTCATAAACAATCTGTTCAGGAAGCACCACATGGAGTTCTACATCGACGGTGTACCACCCTGCTGTAAGTTTAAGCGCACTAACACTTGGCCTCCCAAGACCAATAATTTTGCAGATTTTTCATCGATGCATTATAAGTAGTTACAAAACTTAAATTTTTAAACTTGAAATTGATTGTGATAGAATTGGAAAATAAGTTTGACCGAACATAAAAAAAAAATTGTAAATCAGAAATTGAATTTAAATAGTTTTAGTAATGATAATGATGAAATGAACAATAGTTTGGTTTAATGGAATATCAAAAATAATTACATGTGAGAATTTCATGTAGGTAAGAATTAAAGGGGGGGTAAAGTTTATGCATAATATACACTCGTAATGAAGTTTATAAGTGACTAGAGTCAGAATCCATGTTAATTAGACAGACAAATTTCACAGTTGTTTCATACGAAGGTTATGTCACATTCATTTATAAGAAATCACTCATCAATGTGAACATACTGTACGGTCAACACACAACAAGACCTAACATGAAGAGTACAAACATTTAACAAAACAATTCATTTAAATAAACACCCGACTTATTTTAACTGAATTGATGTGCCAATGACATAGTTTTAAAGTTTAATTTATATTGTCAGAATCATGCAACAATGATTATTTAGTTGAAGTAACAATTTCGGAATATATTTTAGTATATTACGGGTACTTAAAATTCACAGAACATTTGGGAGATTAAAGGAACTTAAATACAATATATAGAATACTCAGAGTTGCTCACTGTTCTGTCTTATACATTTGTAACCTGTATAGCCGAGATCTTACCACTTGAAATTAATTTTTTTTTGGTAAGTTAGGGAAGGAACAATGAGTCATACTACTATTCCAAATCGTGATTTGTTCAAATAAAACTTATCGGTCATTGGAGTCCTATGACGTTGAGAAGATACAAGGCTCAGGAACATAGCATTTATTGTAAATAATAAAAAATATAATCATATATACTATAATCGGTTTGGCGAGTGTATGTATAATGAAATTATATCGTAGAGAATTTATATGAATTAAAGAAATATATACAATATATGTGCTAAATTATAAAACATGTAGTGATTACGTGGCGGAGTTGTTGGTGTGTTTTGACATTTAGTTTTGTGGAGCGTTCGTGTTTATATAAATCAGGAGTAAGCAAATTTCCAGGATCACATAAGTTAAGTTAGCGTATTCTAATCGATATATACACTTGAACCGGCGCTAGTGTTGCACCGTACTCAAAATTCACAAACACAAACGGATATAAACAAAATCTTTGTTTGTTTGTTTCGTTTTATTCATTCAAACACAAAAAAAAAACACTTCGCACAATTGTTGCATATCTTTAAATGAAAACGTTCGCACAATTATTTACTTGTATAAATAATTAAAAAGTTAACATATAGTTATTTTTTGTAAAAGATCGGATTGTAAACAGCAACTCCCTCACACTAGGTAGATGTTTGTAAACTATAAGATAGGACGTAACGTTAACCGAAATCCTATAGCATACTCCACTGGAAGATTATATGACGTGAGTACCGTGCGTGTTGAACTGTCGAGAAATCTATCGCTTGTAATAAGTGTTGCCATAAACGATATATATTAATTGTAATATTAAGGTAGAATCGTACACGGCGCGAGGGCGTGATGATGCGAGAATCAATAAAAATGTATTAAAATAGTTAATGAGACCACATGGGATGTATAAGATGATATTTGTAAAACAAAAATCGGCTGTGAACTAAACCTCCGTGCATACGATTACACTAAATATGCCACTTGTCTATTCAATAATACTATAAATATTAAAATTCCTCTGCAAATGAAATTCGACCGTAATTCATTTGTGTCAAAGAGTTATATCCTTTAACAAGTGTGCACTTCTCTGTGTAATTTTTAACTATACCAATTCATAGACCTCTACGTGCATACATTACTTTCTAACCGGGTTGCAAAGATTTTCCCTTCACGTACCTACCTATAAACCAGTGACCCGGACTCCAGCTGTAATTTGAATATAATTCAGTATGTTATTAATGTCCTATTTTCTTTAGTATTTTGACCGTCGCTGTGTGTCTGTCGCCTTTTAAGTATCATTAATAAGCTTTGCTTTAATTTTCAAATTCAGAATTCAAAATAATCTATTCATATAGGTATCACTGATACATTACACGTCATGCGATCGTTAGCTAATGAGTATGTTAGTCGAGGCTTCAAGGAAGTTAAAAGTCGTACCGATAACGAGCCCTAAATATAATGACAATAAAGTTACATTTTTAATTAAAACACGCGGACATATCGCTCGGGACAAAATTGTAATATTACGTTTGTACATAACAGAGTATATGATGTAGAAGTGATAGTGATATCGTGTATTGTGTTGTCGCATCGTCACCCCCGCGCGGTGCGTTATATATTTTTGTAACGTAGCATTAAATACAATATGAAGTTGCAATAGTACAAATGTTCTTCCAACCTTTTTTTTGTTGTTACGTTTTTAACCGGAGGTGGTGCGGCCTAAGGAATTTCTTTTGGCTGTATGTGAAATGTCCTTTGATGATAAGTGCCTGCATTAGTCCATATATATTATATTAGGTTTTTTTTTGTCTTATCTGTTATAAATAATGTTTCCCGCTCATTGAAGTTGCAAGGGATATTTTACATATGGATAGATATATGTTAAATGAATGTGTTAAATACAATACGTGTGATTCCTATGCCCCTTTGAAATGCAGACAGATGTGAATTAAGGCCAAGTTTCCAAATTTAAAATATTATGATTAATTTACGGTATTTTCCTCAGTTGCTACTATCGGTTTGACAAAATTATCTATGTAAAGAAACGGCGAAAAACCTCCTGAGCTCACATTGAAATCAATGTACGATCTAATCCGTTTATGAATTTGAAGTTACTTGCATCGAAGTTTGATTGTCATGTATGTAAAAAAATGTATTTATATGCATGCATTATATGAAATATTGTTATTTTGTTTAGGTGATTACATAAAAAAATGTATCAGTCGTTTGGTTACATTCGTTTTAATCTGAGGCGCGAAAATGAAATCTACATTAATAAATTATTTCTATAGATGTTTAAAATTGTATACCGATTCTATAACATTTATTTACACTAATATTGATTTATGATTACACCGTACTTCACTATGCATCGTATGCATTTCAAAGTGCACTTCAAGTAATATATTATATAACTATATTGTATATAAAATAGATAGTTTAGATAAATATGAAATTAAACAGATTCCTGATTTTGCCATAGCAAATGTTTTAAGATTTATAATATGTAGTTATCGTTTTATAAAGAAAAATGTCAATAATTTCACACTTCACTTTGGTCATTGCTTATAAAAAGTTTACAATGTGTGATGGACATACACTGAATTAATTTTAATTATTTACACATTGCAATATATTTTAAAGCATAAATTTAATTTTGTCAAGACGAATGTTTACGCAAACTTAATATAATTTATTGATGCATTTGACTGCAAAATTTTATACAGCAGTACCGAGCGCGCAGAGTAGTTGCAAGGTTGCCCTTGATGTACTCACACAACCCCAATGCCCTTGTAAACCCGATTGAACATTGCATCGCGTAACTTTGAAGTGTTATAAAAATATTATCACATCGCCGTTCGAGCGTAACGTTAATGTTGTCTGTTCCCAGTTAGAAGTTGTTTTTGTGTCGTAATGTTATCGTAATACGTGTTATATGAATGTATCGTATCAATTATCAATTGAACTCATCGACAGAGGCTGTCGCACCGAGCGCGGCCCTCGCATTGTATTCTATTATCGAAGTACCTTCTCGTAGATATCGTTGTAATGAATTATATTTCGATGTACGTGTAACGTTAAGATGTATATTAAATACGAGACATCACAGATTATATGATCAAAAAGTAAATGGAATTAAAAATAAATTATAATTATTGTAAGGAAAAATGAATTTATATTGATGTTGAAGCGTAGATATTAGTGGAGTTTAAATTGAATAGTTGGACGTGCGACGGGCGGCGGGCGGCAGGATATGTATTGTGTTGCCAGCTAAAATGATATCGTTGACAGTGCCGTGCTAGGTAACTATTATATGTATATTGTAAATAAATTGATGTAATTTGACTGCAATCTGATACGGATAACATTTTGGAAAGTTTTTATGTTGCGGATTTCAGTTAAAATATATCGCAGATGATTAAATGTTGCTAGAATAGAAATGACTACAGAATGGATTTTATTTCTTTTTTTACTGTTTTATTATTAATGGATTGATTTAACTTTTTTCATTTTAAGTAAGATAATGTTAATATGTAGGACCACGGGTCCAGTCTGCAGTCAGTTTTATTTAATGAATCTTTTAAGTAAGAAAAGACCTGTATAAATAAGAGTGATAGTTGTAAATATGCGTCATTATATACAAAGTTATAAATATGTTGTTTTATTCATTTCCGTAACCCAAGAGTGCAGTGTTCCTATACTTTATTGGTGATATTTTCTAACTACCCTCTGTAGCATTAGTCCTCTTTTGAACTTTAAATTTGTAGTTGGTGGATCGCCAACTATGAAGTGTTCGGTCGAATCCCTTAGTAGGGAATTGTTCTGTTAGGTCCATAGTTACATAAAATCTCAAACCTATTGCAGTTCTACAATAGACATATTGTTATACAGAACCAGTCCCCCCTAGACTAGAATAGAAAAGCGGTTTGTCTAGAACTTAGGGCCATATACCGTAAACAAATGGTTGAATTAAGGTTTAACTACGTCTTTGGGTGACAATATGTGACTAATGTGAAAAAATGTTATATTCGGAATTAATATGGGAAGGATTTTCTAAAGGTTCAGTTGTGGACGTTGTACTATAAAATAAAAGCTTTAGCACAATCGGCTGATGTTTACATACTCTGTGATCGATACAACTGTCAGCAGGGGTAACTGTTTGCGCACTCTGTGACAATTGATAATGTAGTGTATGTACACTTATCTGTGACTGTCATATATTGCCTAAACAAAACTCATGCCGTTTTCGTGTTTCTCCACATGAAAATAAATTAAATCTGAGAAACATGAAAGTACCAAATAAAAATAAAGAGAAAAAACAAAACTTAAAGAAGAAACCTAAAGATAAAAATAAAAAGGAGCAAGTGTTGGTTGTAGCACAAGAATTTAAGTTCGCGAGGTTGTTGTCTGGTAATGAAAAGAAAACTCGTGATAGGGTTCTTAAAACCTTGAAGATATGGCTCCAGAATTGCTTTGATAAAGGATACGGTAATTACATTTATGTAGTGTACACGTCAATTCAAATTTACGTAGTTTTAAGAAGTATAGTAAATTTAAAATTTTTGTGGCATAACCTCAAAAAGTTCAGATGTTTTTATCTTAATTATGGTTGGCCATGGACAGCAGTAATTATTTAATTATAACAACCACGCGGATTTTAGTTTCTGATCCATGTATCGTAAACCATTACTGACGTTATTGAAATCTAAAATTACAAGATTTTGAATTTTTACAATGGAAATCTATTACCACCAAAGATGCTTCTTCTTTTCGTTACTTACCTAAAATACTTTGTTTTGATTTGTTGTAGAATTTAAAGAAGACGACTTCATCCGAGTGTGGAAAGGACTATTTTATGCTGTGTGGATGTCAGACAAGCCTCTAGTTCAGGTATAATTTAATAATACCTAATTAAATTTCAGTGATATGCACACATTAGACCCAACGGCTGCCAGTGCAGCATATTTAATCTATATAATAATTATAATTAATCTAATTAATTAATCATTATAGTTAACTTATCTAACCAGAACCTTCAGAGTAGAATATTATTTTATTTATTATATATCAACATCTAATGTAAGGTAATGTGAGTTGTAATTATATTTGTAACACTTCCAGTCAATTCTGCAAAGCTGTTTATTAAAGTGCTATTATACAATGAAACAGTGGAAACAAATCTTCATGGTAATATTATTAAACAAAACAACTTTAGATGATTATTGTGTAACCAAAAATGGGACTTTAAAGACCAGTTTGTCAATTTATGTTGTGTATAACAGTTAATTAAAACATGTACAAACATAATGAAGCACTGACATTGTAAAGTTGCGTTGCCTATTTAAAGCTTGTTTCTGCAAGGAGTGGTTTAATTGTTTAAACAATGACTTTAACAACATGCATGTGCAATATTAAGTGTGAGTTGTGTTGAGCAGCTCATACGTAACTGTATTTTTATATGCTGACATCGGGGTTAATAATAATTATTTCATTAATTGTCAGTGTATATTGTATACATAAATTATGAGTATTGTTGAAAGATGCTATTGTTGAAAAATATATATATTTTGTATGTATGTATG
>DWPA01000349.1:0-26877 GCA_018251375.1 Calpodes ethlius
AATCCTATTCTTTTATGATTTTAGAAACACATAATAATTGTAATTTTGTTGATTATCATACCGGAATCTTAAATATACTTTAAATATACGTCGTTGTAAAGCAGGCCATCCGTTAACGGCCAACCATCTTGTGTCAAGTTAGACAAGAGTTTTCGGACGACGTGTCATCTTGATTATAAAATAGCGATCGCTAAATACCAATTTCTATTTTCGCTACACATAACACATAATTCGGCAACAATCAAGACGTTAGCTATCAGGGTTACAATTCAATTCGACGTAAGACTATGATTCATCTGAATGTTTATGAATGAATGACTCATAGTTCGTTTACCTTTTCCTTACTTATTCTGTTGCAGTTTTATTATGTGGAACCTAAACCCGCCTACTTACCTGCCTTGTTGCATTGTCATTATGTACGATTCTCGTTTTATTTTCCACTATGAGAATAATGCACTATTATTTTGTCGTTGTGACGAAGGGTCGGTTGGTAACGTAACAGAAAACAGATGACTGCGCAATAATATTAGAGGTATAAATATATTTTAATATTCGACATATGTATCTCTCCACCAAACTAGACTGGATCATCGTGAAGTTTACTTTAGACCTTAATTATGAGGAAATATGTGCCCTGTAGGGAACGGGGCGTTGTGTTGAAATATAAAAAAAAGTATCATCACAATAACAAATGAATAAATAATAAGAGTTATTTTTTTTTTAATATGCAACTTGACACTTTGTCCTTAAATTGTCAACATGATTTTCTTATAACAGTTGTATACACATATAAATGAACTATTTTGTTAAATTCCAAGAAACCATCTCATAAGATATATACGAAAATATAAGCATAATTTGCATTCCTTTAATTGCGGACATACCTACCTACACAATAGTTCAAATACCATGATCACCATTTGATCGAACACTAGTCTTTTATTATTCCAGGGTTAAAGCCGTAACTTGTAATGCAATGTGCTCTATACATATACATAAACTTATACATTTGAAAAAGTTACTCAGCCTTCATTTCTAATGCGAATTTCCTTTAGTAAGTCAGTAAAGCTGGAAGGTGTAGGTAGCTATGAATAATTATGTGTCATTACCTTTAATCGTTTATTTATATGGCTTACATACATTGCAGACTTATCAGATAGATAAGCTATGTATCCGGTATAACATAAACAAACACGCAATCAAGTCATAACTTGTCAATGTATTTTTATTCTGTAACATTTAAAACAATTACGAAATAAACAATTTACACGCAGATTTTAGTATCGCATTCACGGAAAACAGCACTAAATTACTGCAAGACAAAATGTGTGCATCACTCATATTATCACATTTAATAGTCATTAGAGCCAGACGCGGCGAGCGCGGAGGCGGTCCGGGGTTCGCGCTAAATCGCCGACGGTCAATAATTTCGTTTCAAACTACGGACAATTTAATTCAGCTTAAGAGACGTTGCGTGGGCACATTGCATTGCAGCTCATAAGTGCGTTATAAAACTCGATAAGCGTCGCGACAGTAGGCGGCCGGAAGAGTCGAGTGGCGAGTGTTAGTGGACTTCCTACTTAGACCGCTCGACGTTCGGCGGAAGCGCTATTTTTGGCGCCCACCGCCGCTTCCTCCGAGGAAAGTTCACTTGCTGAATACAATACTGGATGGGATCTCATCAAAATATCTCTTCATTGTCAATATAGTTCAGACAATACTTGCTTCAACGCGTGAACGTTCCAAAGCCTATCTAAGCCGATCTAAGACCAGAAATTACTTCCCTTAAGTTTGTGTAATTTTGTTGTTGATTGTTGGGTTGGTGAACCTATATATCGCCAGTTTCATGTTACCACTTCTAACTTACCCTAAAGACTACTGTTCCACAGTAAAAGTACGGACCGACAGCTTAACGAGCCCATTAAAGAATTTTTGCCCCGATCTGTTTTGCATTAGCATATTATCAGCGAAGACAAGTGTTGTTATCAGTACGTTATCAGGTTAGATGCGGATATTGTTGTTTTTGGTCCGTTATTTAGAATCGACCTAAGTTCAGATAGCATAGGTAAAACTAGCTAATATATCTGCGTTATCGTTAATTTTAACTGCTACTCTCATACATTAACGGTGTTTAATACAAATTCTAATTACGCCTTAATTGGTCGTCAATTAGCGCGTTAACTAACGGCGATCGAATGACGGCATGACAGCCACTTGTTGTCCGATTCTTCAACTCTGACATACCTAGTGGGAATTATTGGTGGATTCAAGAATAAAACATCACTTGGCTTTATAACAATAAAAAAATCAGTTCTGTTGTGTAAATACCAAACATAATATTTTATACTGCATTTTTACGTTGCAAGAATCCTCATAAAGTGTTGATGGAACGCAAAGAATGCACCGGCTAACCTCGGACGTACGAAGAACACACAGTTTGGACAATATTTACTATAGATACTTCATTTAAAGATATTTATTTTATAACTACGATCCTTGTATTAAGCAAATTTTCTTACTTTACATATTTACGAATCTGTACACTGAACTCTGCTAAAGCATTGTTTATGAAATGAATTTAATGACCCTATGCGTTTGCGAGTACCTACTGTGAGATTTGTGAATGTTTAATGTTGTTTATAAGTAATAAAAGTCTTAATTTTTCTTTAAAATAACACAAGGGGCACTACACTAATATACGTTTAATATTACAGTATAATTATATTTTTTAATTTATCCTATTTCAAAAAAATCTTTAAGTACACAATTAAATGGCTGGAATACATGCCTAATACTCTACCAATGAACCTTTAGCATTTTAATAGTAATTTAGTACCCACTTTCGAAAAATGTTATACCAAAATTTCGATTCAATTGCATGAATTTTCACGCGCGAAGTACTTGTGGTATTAATGTAATACGTGACGAAATATGTTCCAAATATATACGATATGTGGTATCATATCTCAAATATAAGCGTAATTACTTACAAATTCGGTCGAACATAAAGTATGATCGACGATACAGGAACACAGCAAGAGCATTCCATACAGCATTCTTAAGTCCCGACGATACCCTTATTGTTCACGGCACGTCAGGAATGCACTGGACATTCAACCCGGGCGGTCAAAAACTTGCGAGTATTCTCCGCCTTTCGAAATGGCATGCGTCAAAGAATTACCTTTTGACATTTTTAACTAACGAATTTATACTACTAACAAAATTGATTCGATTTTTGGAATGGTAGATATTTAAGAAAATATAATATGGAGGTTTGTTTAGGTGCGCTAGAATCCAACATAGTTTCACAACATACTTCGAATGTTTGTTTGTCTAATAACAACTACTAAACACTACTCAAATTAGAAATGATTCTTATCATGTTTGTGGAAGTCTTTGATTTACAAACTGGTGCATTTTTCACTTTGAATCTTGATACATTGCTATGAAGCTGATATATATCAATAATAGGAATTTCAACACTTGTACAAAAGTCGCGGACAGTAGTACTTAACAATTAACATAATTAAAATCATTAACTCTTAGTATAACTTATTAACTATTCTATATTATATTATGTTTATTTACTATTAATTTTTAGCCGTTATTACGGAAAGATCTTATAAATTTACAACCGTTCACAATGGCTTATTAATTACACGTTACACCCTCAACGTAATAACACGGCATAAATTAGAACCAACTTAGAAACACCTTACTTGATGACGTCAGCTTATAATTAATATTCACGTGAAGTTGTCCATGACCCAGTTAAAGTAATTTTTAACGTCAATCGTTTATCTAAATTAACCCATTGACTCCGAATGGCGCCGAAGCGCATTGATTATCACATTACAATCTTGATGGCGTTAATAGAGTTTATTGTATGTGTGATTGCATACATGATGGATTCTTGGGAAATATCTCATTCATCATGTTTTCAAATGATGACAGACAATCGTGAGTTCCTATGAACATTGTGAACTATGTACACGATAATGATCCGAGTTATATACAATGTTTATTGTAATTGTAAACCAATTATTATTGGTATTGTTAGACAAGTATTGTGAATTATATCTAACGATAACAGTGTACCGAAAGTCCGTACTAAATATTATAAATAAAAGATTTTTATTTGTCTGGCCTTCATTCACGATGCAACAGAGCGTCGTTATGGTATGATTTTTATGTGAAGATAGTTGGGAAGCTAGAAAATGGCATAGGCTACTTATTACCACGGAAAAACATCTCATTTCATTCCTGTGGGAAAATTCATTATATTGCGTATTTTAATCCCTTCGTAATGAAGAGGTAATTTGTGAGTTTATATGTAGAATAAGTTATGAATGACATAAGCTTTTTTTAATCTTAATTGCACTCATATATGTGTGCGAACTCCTAATATACGAGTATGCCTCCGTCTTACAAAATATGAAAATACATAATCACTAAGATTAAGAGATTCTGTATACATATAACTGTTTACTATATTTGGCAGGAGTTGCGTAAAAAATCCAGCTTAATTATGCTTATAATTTAATATCAATTTATACGACAGGTATGTAATCAAACGGCCATTAGTTCGACTTAACTATTTATTATAATAATCATTAGTTGAATAACGATTACCAAAACTTTGGGCTGTGTACCTAATACCCATTTATACTAATATTATAAATGCGAATGTTCGTCTGTTTGTCGTTCTATCACGGCGTAACGGAGCGACCTTATGGTATGATTTTTGATGTCATAGTTGAGAGGAGAAGAGTGCCATAGGCTACTTTTCATCGCTAAAATGTATCTCATTTCTTTGAGAAGATCCATTACGATGTATAATTCAGCCAAATTAAAGAAAGTGTATAACAACAAAGCGTTGCCTAGTAACCAATGATGGAGGGAAACCGATAACTTTTTAATTCTGTACTATTTTCACACGCGAGTGAAGTCGCGGGCAACATCTAGTATACCTATATATATTTTAACCTCGGCGGAAAAGGTGGTGAAAACCCTAACCTAGTTACGTCTCAATAACATGCACGTAAACAGTTACACATTATATTTCTAAAATAACAGTGAAATACGTACAGAGAATACGCAGTACTCTTTTATCAAAACACGCGGTAATATCAAAGGAGAACTTCTATAGAATAAATGAACGCCTTTCCATTACAACAACAAGGTTTAAATTCATTTGTTATTCGCCTCGATATAATGTGGGAACGATTCTACCCTTTAACCTGATTGCGTGATGTTTGAATCTCGCCTTTAAGGCGGCGTGTTTCAATACAATCTGCATTTCCAATGCGACCCGACGTTTTGTAGGTCACTGATATTGCACAGGGGACCTTGTTCAACACATATTATATTAACATAATTCAGAGTGGGCACGACTGCTTCGTGTGAATGAGATAACAGAACGGAATACTTGAAACGCTACAAGCGTTAGGGCTGAGTGCCAAATTGAAAAATGTTTGAGAGTAACTATACAGAGGATTAACTGTTATTGAAATATTTAAATATTAAAAATGTGTATGCCTGCAGATTTGTTCTATGTAACATAAGAGGCTTTCGTAAAGAAATATAATAGTACGCACTAATTTACATCCGTGTACTAGGTCCCCTTATAAGAATGGGTGCAATTTAGGGGCTTAATACTACAGAGATTAATATACCGCGATACTGCCATATTGAACGTATCAATATTATGGAGCTTCGAGGTACAGGGGCTCTAAAATGTGTATGTTTGTATGTCAAAAAGTTTATAAGCATCATGGCAACGGCGGCCTCAAAACACATTTTCATATGAGACCCATTTACGGTAAGCTACAGAGACATATCAACTTATGACCCAAAACTAATCACATATGTCATGTGTCTACTCCAGATGGCATCGAAGCTGAGACCTCAGGCAGTCGCAGTAAACGGTTACACGATCGTTGGTTTAAACGTAACGTGTAAAGGTGTAAAATCGTTTACATAACTGAAAAAGATAAACGACAGCAGCTACACAGAATTTTGTCAAGGTTGAGGTGCGAATATTTCTGATGTAGGTCGACTCAAGTGGACCGATGTGTCTTAACTGAATCATGCGGTGTGTGACAATGTTGTCTGAAGGCAGACCAATTTAGAAAATTTAAATATATTTTCAGTTATAGTTGATAAGTATAGAATATATTAGTGGATATCAATAGAGTTACCTCACATTTTTAGGTTGCATGTACTGAAATAAATTAAATTTTAAAATTTTGATTTTGGGTTAGGATAAGAGTTAAAAACAGTAACTTTATTAATGTGAGTTTTTTTAGTTCAATAAGATTTAATACCAATTGTGCAAGGTCTTTTAACTAGTACTATTTTTATAATATTCATGAATAAATTAAAAATATCATAAATGAGACTACGGACAAAATCACTTTCAATGAAATTATTTTATAAATATTAGTATTGTGTTCAGCTGGTTGAGCAGTCTTCGGAAAAAATCGAAAATCTCGTAAGTTCATTATCATGAATTTAATGTACTACACATTAAACAAAAGAACTTGATATGACAAATACAAATATACCCTCTTTTTTAAAGAGAAGGAAATATTAAGAATATGAATATTGAAAACATAAATAGATTCGAAAATTAACGATTTCCTCTAAATTTATTTAAGCAACCCAAAAAAATCTACACGATTCACGTCATTCTTATACAAAAACCCTTATAAAAAATATCTACGGGACCCAGTAAAAAGAGCAAATTAATATAAAAGTTCGCCTCGTACAACAAAGGTAATTTTGAATTTTAAGCTAAACGACTTACGGTGTTATGTTGTGAATAACGCGAACATGGCTCGTCTGTCGCTACTCGTACGTAGGAAAACAACAAAAACCAACTGATCAAACACATTATTAACGTGGACTGATAATTATTTACCAGCGCTGAATATTTACGATTTCTGTGGTATTTACCGCTAAACAATGCAATGTTTAACTTTAATAATTATTGTTAGTCTAAAATATGAATATCCGTTTGACAAATTTTATTGTAAGTTCTATTATGTGATATTAAAGAATTATGGAACCTAATAGTGCTGTCTAAGCATCGATAGATTTTCAATATTATGATTAAAAAAACTAGTCCACCATCGACAAAGTTAACAATAGTATTATATTTAAACAATATTGTATTTAATATAGATACTATAAGGACTCAATCAAAGAATCGATATTTATATTTCATCGAATCGATTAATAGCATCGATATTATCAAACGTCGATACTCGATCAATTATCGAAACAGCATTGGATTTATAGCAAATGTAATATCTTATTTCTCAATATGGAATTACAAAATATTTATACCTTGTTAAGAGAAAACTTATCTTTGCTACTAAACCATATTAATCTTAATAATACCGTTATGTTGTACGGACTAATTATATTGTTCCATACATAATTCTCCATAAATACATAAGAACTATTGTGTGACTATGTCGTATAATGTGGATTCGCCATAATTTATAATCATTTCCTATACGGGTCGTGTTAATTAATCTCTAGGTAGAGGTCGAGTCGGTAGAGTTGCGATACTGGTTCATTATTTTCCGCCATCTTCGGTATGTTATACCTTTTTAGAACGTCCCTTGTCAATCCTTATTCTCATATCTATCGAGAAATTACTAATACATATCTTGTTTATGCTTGTAAGTCGCAGTTTACACGATCCGATCTTTATCCGATTGTAGAAAACCGTTCGTGGACTTTTAAGGGGTTATTAACGGAACAGATAGATTTTCAGGTATTAAAGAAATTATTAATCTTGATAACATATTGGAACGTTGAAGATTCATAATTAATACGTATTGGCTTCATATGTCTGGCTCTACGCGGTTAAAACTGTCGTATGAATTTTCAATTTTAATGCTAGAGTACTTAATGCAAAAAGATAATAAAAGGTTAAAAATGTGTAAAACCTAACACAAACGGCTATTAAGTACTTAAATCGGATGTGATTACTATTTAATTCGAGCGAATTACTAATTTATTATATTAAAATAAAAACCAAGTACACTTGTGCTGCACAGATATCTGTGGCTAACTTTCACATTCACAAATATATAAAACTGCATAAACTGTGCAATACATTTAATACCAAATCCAATTCAACAAAGTAAATTTCATTTCACAAAGTAAATCACGAATAAAAATCACACAACCTAAACATAATTATTACAAAAAAGATTCAAAAGTTATATAACATCACGTTATAGGATATACTTTAATATCGGAAGGCGTAGATTGCGCCTAATTGTTTTTTCAACACGTTTCCAACCACAAACAAAAACTGTAGTCTACACAGAGAAGGTAGGTAGGTGCCTATTCACTTAGTCGTGGGTTTTAAAATGCCAAGTTTCCTCAGAGAGGTAAAAGTTAATACGCTTATTTAAAACAATGTGATTTCACCTTCGTATTCACCTACACAAACATTTCGAGTCAATAAGTCGATTATTATATTATTATGTTTATGACAATACAATTTTATCCAATAAACATGAACAGAATATTATACATACAATTTTAATAGATACCTGTAATGCAATGAGACTTAAAAGGTCATTAAAAACGAAGTTTATGTACAATTTGAGTGCAACGAGCACGCACCTATTAATGATTTACAGTTAGTTATAGTTGGTACTATTACATATAACTCTATACTAAACTACTCTATACAATAAGGTAAATACCATTTACGTCTTAGTCCATTATGAGCTCGAAAAAACAACTCATAATTCGCAAGATTCAGTAGTTTGTAAACAAAGCGAGTATCTTACCTTCTTTGGAAAGAAAATTTTCGGTTTTCCCGTAAACGTGGAATACGAAGCCATGTCGACTTTCGTAACAACCATAATTTAGTAAAGAACACTTAATCCGCCACGAATGAACACTAGTTAAATGATAATAACGCTCAACGTTTTCGAGAATTTTCGGTGATCACGTGTTGAGCATTACGGTGCGGGACGTTTAAAATAATGACCCGCAACTAGACATACAGATCACAAAGAAAGTTTTTTCCTGCCCGATTTTCGTCGCAATAAGCTTTTAATCCTTGGACGCGTCGCGTCCACGTCACCTTTGGCGGTAAAATAGTTCGCACGCACTCTATTATCTATTAATTATAAACCATAATCACAATAATTCAAAACGTTAAAACTATCCGAACACTCATACAAATGCAGTCACATTTTAACACGGACGATCATACTAAACGAACGGTGCAATACATTACCGCGTACAAGTTTCTTTTCAAACTGAATTTTCGTCCAGTTCAACTGTTGCTTTTATCAATTCATTCGGCGCGTCCCCCCGCGCTATGCGCCGTCCCTCTCGCTCAATACATTCAGCGGTTTCGCGAAAAGCGACGGCATTATTAACGCACCTCAGTCGCATATATACACGTATATCTGTTGAACTCTGTTGTATAACCTCCGCACATGTATGAGAATGAAATACGTTCCGTACATAAATAGTAAAGAGGCTGCTGTAAAACAAACGTCAATGTCATTTATTATAAAATAGTTACGGCATGCAATAGATTTTTAGGTATGCAGTGTATCAACTTATATTTTATCTGTTGTTTGTTAAGTCGACTACCAATATTGTAATAAGTTATCCAGGAATGTCTATTGTAGATACGACGCGGAGTAAAATAGATATATCATAATTATTATTTAATTATGTACGCTCACGTTTGTGTTTTGCTACTGAATGATGTTAGATGTACATTTCGATGATTTTAACGTAAGGTTAGGTTACTAACCTAATTATTTATCTTAACTTACAATATTGCAATATTGTTGAATTTCATAAATGGCAGTACGTGTCCGAAATACTAAATAGCGTTTGGACATTTTATTTAGTATTTTAATGCAACCTTAAAAATTATAAGTATATTACATCTCAATCATAAATATGTTTTCGTAGTGGAAGTATTATAAAAGCTGAAACTCCAACGCGTTTTTCTCACCCAATAAAAAGTATTTAAAAGGAAGCACTAAAAATGATTGCCTATTATTTTGTTTAGATTCTTATAATATTTCAGTTCCCTCCATTTCTCATTTATGCTATCACGAGAACTGAAATTTCAATGTAAATTAGATCATTCTGAAAGTAGATACGTCTTTTACAAAAATCAATTAATAAAACTCAATTGACAAATGACAAAGTGTTGCTATGACAAAGATTAAAAATAAAAGTAATAACATTTTAATTGCACATCTTCCGTCTCCCTCCTTTATTGTCGGGTAATAAGAACTTAGCATTAGAACAAATAGACAGTAAAAATAATATTAAATTCATTCATTTACCTAATTTATATTTCTGTAGTATTAAGAAACAATAACGGTACTTATTAATAACAGAATAGATTTATTAAAATAACAAATGAGATGTCAGAGTATAATATTTCTGAAACTTGTATTAAACAAATTGCTTTGCTTCATTACAAATCTTTTAGTTAGTAAGGTATAATGTTAAATATAAGGTTCTATTTCAAATGGAACCCTATAATACACTAAACCTCAGTGTTTAGGTATAAAACCCTCGACTCTTTGTCTTGAGGAACTGGAGATGCGTAGGATGTATCCGAAAATGAGAATCGTACCGTATATGGCACTTGAACTCAAAATCCCAGCTTTGAGGTCCGTTCTTTGCTCCTAAAACTCCAATAAATCCAATATTCAACGCATATTTTATTGTCCGAAACTGAATAGACGTATAAGGAAATCTTATTTATTTTCTTTGCATGACTTATAAAATAATATATTTTTTTACTTCAAAATATTTCATTTGATGAAAATGTACCAGTAAATCTATAACTTACGAGGTTAAGAAGTACTTAACTACGTAATATTAACTTACGAGGTTAAGAAGATCTTATAAAATTATTAGATACCCAAGTGTAACGAACACACGAAATTCTAAACAAAAATTAAATTCACTGCCTTGTCCGTTGTCATCCTTTACTTCGACTTTTTACAACAGAATTGACAAACAAATAATTTTAAAAATATTCCAAATTTAAAAAATATAAAGAAAATAAAAAATGTTTACACAGAAAGAAATAATTATTTGTCGTCTTTCGTCTACACCAAGATTATCCTTATAATGTGAATTCTTCAAATATGAAAACAGTGGACTTATATAAATTATAATAAATCAATACTTGTCAGAGATCAGCATTTAATGGACACGTTATCAAATATTTATACGTGGGTAATCCTAATTTGGTATCACCGTTTTGTAAATGATATAAATAACATTAAGTAGATATTTATCGTATAAAACGTATTGTCAACAACAACCTAATTAGTTTTTAACGATGAGAATTTTTCTTATCTGCCACTTTTGAATGGAAAATTGTTACGACATTAAAGAATTGGACCTTTAATAAAAATACATCAAATTTGACAGTTCCTGTCAACAGTTCTGTCTGACAGTTCCACTGTTAAATGTCACTGTAAGATTATTTTACTTTGCCGCGTGAAGCTGTACAGCGACTTCCCAGTAAAAAAATATAATATATATAATCTGTGTCACTTTAATACAGTTATGACACGATTGATTTGTAAAAAAAACAATGACATGTTATGACTTCTGTTATTCTCGATTTTAAATACCTATCAAGGATTTTTGATTTAATTTCCTTGTCTACGATACATTGAATTCGTATTTACTACACTGTGCTAAGAACGTTATTCATGCGCGAAAATTATAAGGATTTTTATACATAGTGGAGCCTTGCGCTGCTAAGTAGGGTCAGCAATAATTTCCAATATGTAATGGATTTTTCGTATGGATGGATATCAGATGGATACTGTTCTTTGTTCTTATCTTTATCATCATCATCTCCATCATATAATACAACGTCAACTTTTACTGAATGACACAACGCATAACCTAAAAGAGTTTACTTAGAAGCGTGAAACTTTGTACAGACTGTCTTTATCTAGAGCGAGGAGTAATAAGGAGTTTTAAAAATTCATACTCTAAAGGAATAAAAAAGGTGATGAAAGTTTGTATGAGATTAAAAATATCGCGTTATAAGTATAACTTCTTAGCCGATATTTAGTAGTAAAAAGGTTTTAATCTATTTAATTAGCGACAAACCCTAATCACAACTAGTAAATTATCTAATCGGCTAACGTCACAAAAACACGTAAACTTGAATGAACGGATGAATAATACCGAAACTTATTCAATTCATTACAATCGGTAAGAATAGTTCATTGAGAAAACAAATTGACCGCATACTATAACTAAATAACGGATGTAAATGCTTATAAAGTACGACTTATTTAAAGATTACGCCGAAATGTTTATTTATCATAACGTTTTTACGTCTATTAAGTTTCCCCGTCGCCGAAATATATCAATATAAAGTATTTTTATAACACTGCGATTGGCCATGATTACTTAAAAAATTCAACTTCCGCTGTCATTTGTTACCGCTGGTGATTTAACAACTTTCCTAAGGAAAACCCGAGTAAGATTAGACAAGGATTCATGATTCAAGTGAAGTTCGAGTTATTTTAGAATATAACTACGTCATTTTGTATCGCTTGCTCAGTGATTGTAAGTCAGGTGACTAATGTAGTTGTTGAGCTAAAAGGTAAAAGTTACTTACTTTTTTTTCTATTTATCTGATCATCATTATCATCACAACAACCCTCATCTGTTTCCTTATTGATTCCAAGGCATAATACCACAATCATACGACCATAATCTATCAACCTGACCAAGTACAAATTGGAGAATTTCATAGTTTTTTTGAGTGCATTATTAAAAATAATCTTGGAGGCACATACAGATTGTTTTATTACACCAAATCTATTTTATTTAATCTGTAATACTCATATACATTGAATATTATAAGTGTACATATATCTGATTGTAATTTCAGAGTTGTTTTTAAGCAAGTTATTGCCGCAGAATTGCCTCAAACCGCAGTTTCAACCACAGTGAATTCTATATTTTATTTCGTGAAGATAAATGTGTTTTTAGAGCTCACTGTATGAATAATATATCGTGCTTCGATATTATTTTCGACTGTCGCCAGTGACAGAGTAGTGTATCGTAGAATAGTGGAAATAATAGCCCGACTGACACATAGGCGTCAACAACTGGCGCCGTACCGCCGCCGCGCTGCACCGCGTCGCACCGACGAATTGTGGAGCCTAGCCGTCGTGAATGACACACAACAAAACATGAGTTTGAGTAACGATACGATAGATACATACGATAGTACTAATAATTGAACTGTTTAAGCACCGAATTATGTTACTATTTAAGATACTGTCATCAGCCTAAACCTTTTTTTTTTGTAATTTGTCTTTATGTTTGTTGGCTGTTTTTTGCGCTCCATCATGCTGAGACTGTACTAGAAACTATCATTAGTACTGAACATATTTAGAAAACTATATTTTATAATTTAACATTTTAGTTGTAACAAAATTTTGAGCACAATAATTGAATCTGTTCCCATGGATTAGGAGATAAAACATAATAAAGAGGTTTTAATAATTATTTTTTTAGTTGTTTTACAGCAACGATTGCAAAAAATAATAGTAGATCTCTGATTTAATGAAGTAATAAAACCGATCTCTAGAACGAAGAAACCGGTTAGAATCTACGAAAATAAATCATGTTCAGTGCATAGCATGTCAATCATATACTCACTAAAACATTTCTTGTAAAATAGGTCAACAAAACTGACAAGCTCATAACACTTTCATTGCTAAAAAAAATATCAGATCTCATGTAGAACTAAGCTTGTATCTCGACAAAGGATAACTCTACAAGACTCTACCAACTCTACATGTTGATGAAAAAGTATGTCTAGACAAATTATATTCCTGTTTTATAAGTCTGACAACTATATCATGATAAGAATGAGGATAAGAGGAAAGAACCCTTTATTGAAGCTTCTAGAAAAATTAAGTAGAGCCCTCTACTTCGTAACTTTGGCTCGTCGCAGCATTTCGTTAATTTCACTAACACTGTCAAACAGATATAAATTACATTTACAAAATAAGAAGCATCAATGAAATATTACAAAACAGTAATGTAAGAAATATAATATAAGTAGTAATATAATGTAAGTAATATGTAAATATTGTAGTGTTGCAGTGAAAATAGTTTCAAAATAGTTGAAAATGACATGTTGGCGCCGTCAACTTGCGCAATGACGCACTGACGGGTCGCGACGCTCGCAACCCTTTCAAGAAACATCAAATATGTTGCTCAATACTCATATCTACGTTATACATTGATTTTTTAGTCCATTGGTGAGAAAATTTATCTTCTGAACTAAAGTTCTGGGTTTAAACTCTGCATAAATAAATCTGCGTAACGAGATCCTCAAGTACTTTATTCGTATTATTGGTAATGAGTTGGTGTTGCTGTCCACGGACAATCATACTCACTTACACCAGGTAAATTTTATTTAAAATATTATATATATACTAGCGGTCCATCGCAGCTTCGCACGGGTACAATAGAGTTTAAAAATGTATGATCTTTAAAAATATACACATCCATGTTTACGCAAAAATAAGAAATACGTCTACGTTTTACATGATAGTCGGTTGAGAGATACCGAACTCAGTACGTCGCAGTGCCACCTGGTGGTGAGGTGATGAATGGACATAGCATATAAACCTTCTCCGTAAACAAATACATATACATACCAATTTTCATAATGACCGATCAAATATTTTCTAAGTTTATTGATTTCATATCAAACATCCTTTTATATATATATATATGTATATATATTTAGTGTATATATAGTGTATATATAGTTAGATTAGTGGTTAAAGGAATATTAGGTCTAACTTTTATTTACTATTCCGATTGCTTTTATTTTCGAGATTTACAATTATTTTAGACGATACAGATTACATTTATTATTTCAATCTTTTATACACTTTCCTAATTATACACGCAGAAAAATACCTAGACATCAAGACAAATAGGTGCCCCTTCCCAATGGAATGAAAACTCCAAAGATCTTTTGTGTCTTTGCGCATGCGCATGCGCACTTTCCGCTGCTACAATTACCTGTTTGAGACTGTCCACTGTTAGTGACAAATGTAGGTAAGTATCTACGTGGAGTACAAGCGTTAGTTATCAACACGAAGACGACATTATCACAAACACTGAGTGACGCAAATGGGACTCCAGTGTAATTCGTCGACGTGTTTAATTAGCTGCTGTTATTCTGCGCACACGTCGTCATTAAGTTCGTGTCTTTTTGAACGAGATATTGACAATATATACAATAATTTTATTTACTTATTGATTGAATAATATCTTAACCTAAGAATATTGACGATTTTAGATACCAGAGACCCGCTTGACGTTCTAAATTCGATCGTAATTCAATAAAAATTAATTCGTCAAAGGATAATTTTACAATAACCTGTTATACACAAGAATTAGCTTTCAGTAGAATCTTAACTACATCAAATCTAAGATTTAGTCTCAAAAATATTATAAAAATTTTCCCGACACGTATAAACAGAAAGATTTGAATCCAATAACAATATTCTGTGCATAATGTTAAAGTTTAAATATAGTTTTATCAGCAAAGTGAGCTTGTAGCTTTTGGCCAAACTGTGCGCTTAAAATATCTTAAATTCTAAGAAGTCAGTTGAGATGTTGCTAACTAATATTAGCCTAGTCCGTCCATCAAACATAGACACTGAATCCTATTATATACCTACCACGCATTAACTGTAAACAACTCTAAGATTAACGCAATGTTTGCATAAACTACAATTACGTTGCTGTTATTTGGTTCATTTCTTACTACAATGTTTTTATTTAAGGTATATGGATAGGAAAAGAGCTTTCAATGCCACCATCCTCTGATGCACATGTACACCTGTGACATACCCGTATAGAATTGTAGAAAGGACTGTGTAAGTTATGTTAGTATTCATTAGTCAGAGGATAGTAGGCGAAAGGTTAGTACTTAGTATAGGTATATGAAAATTTTGTATAGGCTAGTCCTGTTAGTAAGTATTAGTAATCGTTAGTGATTTGTCTAATTCAAAGTAGGTCAGATGTGTAACCCGGCCCCTAAGAACAAATAATCGCCTCTTGTATAAGTGTAACAGGCCACTAATGGTAACTCCTCGAGCGGACCACCTATGGGTCCCACCTATTGGGGATGCCTTTTGTGCTCAAGGCCTTGGCTTGTTTGTTAGTTTGTCAAAAATTAAAAAAAAAAAGTGTCAGCAAATATTTTGTCTATGATTAAAATTTGTATAGAAAAACCTATTATGTGTATATTGAACATTTTTAATTGTGTCTGATTATCTATCCGTTTATCTTATTCCGGTGTACCGACCAGATTATATTCAGCAGATATTATAGTTTAATCATAGAATGACTGACAGGTTGCGAAAAAAACCTCTAAGCATTAAAGGAAAACTAAATGAAATGGAAAATACGCCTCCATATTATTAGTACGGAATATTTGACCACACTCGCTTCGGAATTATCCAATTTAAATATCTATTCAATGACTGTTCTACATTTAAAGTTAACTTGAACAAGATACTTAAATATAATGTTTAATTACTAACAAATTAAATTAATAAAAACAAATCATAAAATCATTGCAACAGCCAGTCGCTTACCTTGACTTTAGGCACGATTTTCGTTGAGTACTTGATGCAAAACGAATTCCCTCTGATACAACAGGTCACAGTTCTCTTAAATTTCATATTTCACTAATAAGTCCGCCAGTTCGTACACGCTCACTATTAGATGCATACGTCTGAATCAAATAGTGATTAACTTAGCTCTGTGCCGCGCGACAAGAAAATCCGTGCTTGGTTCCTTCAAAATCAGCATAAATCATCTACCGACCGATATTTTTCGCGACTAAGCACTTCGTTCTCTGACGTTATGCAATAAAAAGTAGTACACTTGTTTCCATCTTTTGAGTAGAGCCACGTAGGCATTTCATTGCGATGTTAAGTACCAATATAATCATAGTAGTCAGGGAGAAAACTTATGTCACGTTGATTCATTCATATGCACATTAGCACTATTAGTAAAAGAAATACTTAGTATTTGTGCCGCACAGGTGGCACGGAACGAAAGACGATTGTATCAAGAAAATGTACTCACAAAATGATAAGTTCCAACTTGTCACGTGACAAATATATTAGGCACAGTATTAATATCCAAATTTTCTTTTTTTAAAACTACAAAATTTATTAGCATCAATAACACAAATACGTGATAACTTTCCTTTCTAATTATCTTTTTAATTTCTTCCCTTTTTTTTCTTGTGCAACGCATTGATGATGCTTATAAAGTTATTGATGTACGTGGATAACGATGGCCAATTACCAACCTCACACTCATCTCCTCTGTCCATAGAAAAAAAAAACAAAAAAATATTACGACAATCCTATTCCACCCAAACACTGGAGCATACCTGCATACAGCAATTTGAGCACAAACGTAGCACCTACTTAAATTTGGCGGTACATAATATGATATTCACAACCGTCTGGTGTACGAGTACATTCATAGATGTTTGTTTTTATTTTAAGTTGGTAGATGTGAACGTGCGGTCAATGCACTTGGGGGCCGCACTAATCGGCATTAATATACGCTTTTTGACACCGCCACCGAATCGCGACGCCAGCAAATTTACCCGCCATATTACTTCTCGGTACACGGTGCTAAATGCACGTACACCAAGATCTGTAAATAAACTTTTCCATTGACCTCGATGTTATTAGAATGAAAGGGAGCATCATTAGATGTACGTAGATATTTCATGAAAAATGAGATTAGATTTTTTTATTTTTAAGCGTAGATTCAGATAATATCTCCAATATGAATTGGTAAGAACGTTGTCAGTCTGTATTAGCGAAATGTAAACAACCGATCATAACAAAATGTTCGTCAGTCTATTAAAGCAGTTATTAAAAATAGGTTAATCTATTTTTAAACAAGTGAAAACATTTAGGGCTTAGAAGTTTTGAAATACATAATATAATATTTACAGCAAGAATTGATCAATAATGTGTGACTAGATTGGTTTAAAAAAAAAGGGGTCATGTACGGCATATTCATAAAAATATATACTTCAGTTGAAGCTAAGTTGATGTTTTATTCCCTCCTATCTCCGGGTCCGATTCTCGAGATTCGAAAGATAAATATTAATTATTTGCGTTAAATGGCAATAAACATTCCAATAATAATATAACCAACAGTTTAGCACGCTAGTTCACGTGTTAATTGATAATAAATAAAGTAAAATAAAATATGAATAGAACTTCATTAGAAATGTAGCCAAGCATTTGACGCGTTAATTTTATCGCGTTGTGTGATTATGTTACCACATTGCCGTTGACACTAAAGTTAAGGCAGATGAGGCAGGGATATTATAATGTATTATTGGGGTTATCAATACCACCCCCAACACAGGAGGTATAAGTGCGTAAACATAATTTATTAATAATATTTATTATTTCAATGAAGCTAACTAAATCATCTATAAACATGAGGGTCATAACAAGATGCAATTTTATATAAAACGTTTACAAACGTAAATTTTCACAGTACACGTGTTTGAGTTAATTTAATGTTAAGAAACTGCATAATTTGCTCTTATACGTAGGTACTAAGTATCATGCATAATAATGATACTCCAAATGCAAATCATGTATCGCTGACACGAGGAAATTGAATATTTTGAAGAGGCTATAAGACGCGTGGGAAGCTATACAAAAAAGATTAACGTGAGGGAAATTATAACAGACGTAGGCACAGGAGTAAACGATTAGCTTTTTTCTTGCGTTCAATCAAAAATCTCAAGTGTACTAAAATGTATCTTATTACTCTCTACGAGTACACGTCGGGACGTAAAAAAGATATCTTTGTAAGTAGAAATGGATTTTATGTTACTAGGCAACAAATTTAAGTACTAATACAGCATAACAATGATGTAACTTTAAAAGTTACTTGAGTAAAATCATCTACATATATATATATGTATATATATATACATCACCATATATCACCTTATAAGTTTTTTTGAAAATTACAATGTTCTACACAATGTAACTTAGATAAAAATTGCAAGCTAAATTAAAAAAATGTATGATCCAAAAGAATTAAAATTTTACATTTTACTTTTGTATTAAAGACCATGCATATTTGGCTTATTACAATCGAGGTTGGGTTCAATTCCCGGCCGAGTTAGCCATCTAACAGATAACTGTTGGGGCTGTGGTAGTTTCTAATGTCTTTAAATTTTGTTCACACTACGACACAGGGTATCTTTCTCCAGGGGTATGAATGTGTGAGTGTACATTTATTTAATAATAGATACATGTATCAAGTAATTATAGCACTTAAAAGAAATATGATACTTAATATGAAATACTCACGTAGTGTATTATATTGTGTGCTTATGATAAGCCTTTTTTAGAGTTCGTTAAAGATGGATGACAGCCAACAACCCGTGTAAATTATTTAAAATTCGAAGCACTGAAGCGGTTACGACAAATAGAATAGTGGGATCCCATTCTTTTAGAAGCTGCCGTGCACGACGTTGCTTAATCTGTGTTATCGCTTCTAATTAATTTATGTCACAGATCTATGAACGGTTCATTGACTTATACATTAAAAAAACCTAAGTAATAGGGTCAGCCTTACAGAAATATTTTTAGATTTTTCAAAGATTTTATAGAAGATGTTAAAAGGGTATTTAGAATACCTCTAATTAGATAAATTACAGTTTTCATTACTTTTCAGAACACAGAAAAAATAAATGTTTATCCGTATCAAAAACATACCTATCTACTTAATACAAGTAGACACGGAAAAAAAGAAAAAATCACAGAGCACTTACTAGGGCAAACCGTTAGGCACAGATAAAATATAGACATGAACAAGTACAACAATGTTGCTATAATATATCTGTTTCAGTGTATAGATTATATAATATTATAATTATGTAGTGTTCAACATGATAAACAAACAATAAATACAACGCTCACAGTAGCGTACTGTGATAGTGTGTCATTCAAGACAACTGTGTTAAATGAAGATGGAAATGTGAGCAGTTCCTGTCCACTCTTATCATCTGAAGAGCGCGTGCCTCTACTGTCAACAGAGTGAGTGTCACGTGTCGTCACGGGAAACGCTGACCGTCACATGTGTCACAACATATACATATTACTTTGTTGAAAGTGTAGTAAGGGTCAAAGTTAACTTTCAAAGACTGTTGCTAACTAACAATCGCGATAGGTTACGTCACAATATGGTGACGGTGTCAACAATGTGTGACGAGGGGGGGAGTGACTCTGAGTAAGTTTCGTGACGTTAATTTGATTATTTAGTGTTTGTTAAATTTATAAGTAATACCTACTCAGTATTGTTAACTTAGATTTGATTTATTTTTGTGTTAAGATTATAGATTTTGAACGTAATTGTGTGATAAATATGACAGTAAACAAAAGTTGAAAGTACCGAAATATGTAGAGTTCCATCAAAGGAGTCCAACCTACATGAATTGGATAAATGTAACTACCTGTCACATGAGAGGGGACAGAGCCGCTCAAAAAAATTAAAATTCGTGTAACACTTTATGGTGACCCCGAAAATTTTACTGACCATACAACTGAATATTTATTTTTTAACATTTTAACTATTTCTTCATAAAGCAGTTACGGATAACCCACTCCGGACAACAAAACACAGACAGAAGTTCTAAAAGCAGACGATTATACTGGCGGTGTAGATAACTATGTACCCCGCGTGGCACAATGCCAAGTCGGCTGTTTCAAATTTATACCCAGCGTATAAAGGCAAAACAAAACGAATTCCTAGTTTACTTTACTTGTGGAGAAAATGCATTAAAACGGTATAAATATATTTAACGGTACTGCAGGTACACTTGAGTAATTCACACGAATATTATAAATGTGAAAGTGTATTTCGATATCTCAGACCTCAAAGATCGTAAAGGACATTTGGGCGAAAATACGTTGTATAGATAGTTTTATTCGGAATTTATTTCTCAATCGATCTGTATATTCAATTCCTTAAAATTCTTATAAATAACATATCGTTTCTTTTGAAAAACTTTCTCCGTAAGAATCATCTCAATAGGTCAATAAACAAAAAGTTATAGACAGATGAAATAAAAAAAATGTTTTTTTGCTTCTCCTGAAAACTCGTATTTTGTCCTTTACTTTATTTGTTTGTCTTTTTCGCGGCGCAAAGGAGCATTGTCATAAGTACTAGAGAGAGAGTAGAGTGACATAAGGTACTTTTTACTTGCAAAAATACGTCACTCTTATGGGAAGATCCTTTACGTGGCATATTTGAATCCCTTCTTTGCAAAGTCATAATGTTTATGAGATAGTACGTAGAATACTAAGTAGAATATTACTGGTGTATTGTTTTAGGTAAATCTTAATTGCACCCGTGTGACACCGACGCGAACCGTTTGTACCATTTTTTTTGTCCGATAACATTATTGAAAGACAAAGCGTTTCGCCGAAATAACGGTATTAAGAATAATAGGTTGATATTACGGCTGGCCAATTCCGGAGTTCACCGAAGTACACTACAACTACATAGAGTTTGTTGTAGGTCCTGGGAACGACTAGGCGCCAACTAGAAGTTAACTGATTATTTTTTTGTAAAGTTCTTTCGAAAAAAAAAATCGATAAAAAACTTTCAAATTTTTTTTTATGGTCGTTTCTCAGTGAATCATTCAGTACATTTTCTTTGAAAGTTGTTATATGTATCTACCGTATTTTTGTTCAATAAATACTATTAGGCTTAAAATATAGACAAAATAAAAAATATATATGTATGTAAACATTTATTTAAAGTACCATCGAAAAAAAAAAACTTTATTAAATTGAAACCATTTCGATTACATGAAAAATGTTTGAAAAAAACTAATATTGGAAACTTTTTTTTATATTTTATTGTGTAGTGCAATGGTTATCATTCTGGACCGCTAGTCAAAGGGTTCGAATCCCAGTGAGACAGAATTTTGTATAATGTGTTTAAATTTCTATATACATTTCGAATTTGATTGTGTATTGTCCATGGCAACCACGATACAAGGAATTCTAGTGTGGGGCTAGTATAACGTTATTATTATTTTATTGCATTATAACGCAGAAGATAATAATAATAATATTAAGATTTATTGATGCATGGTATTTGATTGTTTTTTCATAGGTTAAAGATGATCGATAAAGATCATTTTATTTAAATATAAAGACGCACTTTACAAACATATTACTTAACAATTCAACATTATAACCAATAGTCTGTGGTTTTTTTTTTTACATAAAATAAGTCAGCGCTTGACTACTATCCCACCTGATGGTAAGTGGCGATGTAGTCTATGATATTGTGCGCATTAACTTATAAAGAGCCTATTCACTATTCTTATTTATACGTGTATTACTCTCGCATGAATAAAAATAGATATATTACAATTGTTAAAATTTATTCAGTTATATCATACAATATGAATTTTCAAAAGAGATATTCTTGCGATATTTGTAACTATTTTTATTTGGGTCAAATCTTGTAAACTGAACTAAAACTACTCCCTTTAACCTACGAAGCTGAAACTTTTACACAATTAGATGTAAAGACCACTATTTAACTTAGAAGTATAATTTCTGTACTACAAAATACTCATCAAGTCAATAAGCACAAGTTCATACAAGACAAAAAATCAGTAACAAAAAAAACTAGAGATAAGATTTTTAAGTACGTTAGCTTTGGATTCTGAGATACCAGTTAATTTTAACAAAGGGGTCCCTTACACAAAATAGTTTGAGAATCCCTGCTCTCGCATCAGCATGTGAGCATTCTGCTTTTGACAAAGCGGAAACTTTAATTACTTACACGACAACTAGAGTTAGTTAAAGAACAGTTTCTTTAACCGGGCGCCATTTTGCGAAACGTAATTAATTAAAAATAAATTAATGCACAATACAGTAATGCAGTTTAACGTTGCAATAATCTATCCAGTCATAACCTTTGGATACGTCAGTATGTAACATAATAACAAATACTTTATTATTGACTGATTTGAGGGTGATTATAGGATTATGAGATGAGATAGGAAATTAAGGACGACGGCTTATTTATATAGCAATCACCAGTATGTACCACCACCACCAAACACCATTAATGTTTAGGTATTATAAGTCATGCCAATAGTTTTAATTAAATAAATTTTGAAGCACCATTCTTAAAGATTGTTCAAGACGTATCCCAGATAGGCGGCTTTCGCGACACCAACTTTTAATAGCGTCTTCTTTTGAAACTTCGCAATTATTACGGAAAGTATTCATAAAGCATAATTTTTCTTTTTTAATCTTTTTGTTCGGAAAGTCCAATTGAAACTATAACGTTTAAGAATAATTTAACCTGCTTTGATCAAATACGCGAGGATACGAAGGAATAACACGATATATTTAGATATATACAACTTAAAATGTAAAAATTTTGTTGTCCTGAAAGTTCGTACCGATTTTCGTTAGGTAGCGCGAGAGACCTGACTGAATATATAACAATTATTGAAAACAAATGACATGTGTACACTGTACATATTATAAAAGAGATAGCTTCAGCCATATTTGGAAAAAAGTTTGCTTACGATTTAATTTTGTCAATAATTGAATAAGCTGTTTTTTATTGTCCTTAAATATTGGCACGAACTTTCTGGATTACCCAATAATTGGTACGACTGGCAACATTCAAGAATACCTAAACACTTAGTGGTAAAACTCTGTTGCCAATCAGGAGACAGCATGTCCTGGACACCAAATCTTTACATATAAATGAAATCAAAATGTCTGTTTGTAATGCTACATGCGTATGAATATACATACTGTACATACACCAAAATAACATTTTTTACAATTTTTGTGCGTCTCTATGTTCTGGCTAATCTCTGCCTGGACCAATTTTGACGCAACTATTATTGTCATGTAGACGACGTAATGAGTAACTCAGGCCACTAAAACAAAATAAAGTAAAATCTCTTTGTTAAATTTCACGTAAACGAAGTCGCGGGTGCAGCTTGTCTTATCTAAAATTACAAAATGTCTGCTATAGCCGGATACAATACCTATTGTGTACAACAAACTTTATTTCCCACGTATAATATTTATCTGTGCACATAACGCACACAGACACAGAGCCCTATTTCTATTTCGTGTAGAAAATTGCGCTTGTGTGCGTTTGGCTGTGTGCGTGTAGTGGAATGGTTTTAGTTGTTGAATAAAGTTGTGTTAATTTGCAAAGGTAAGAAATATTTAACAGATTAAATCTTATTAGGTTTAAATAACTATGACGAAACGCGAGGAATGTTTTAACTATTGGTTACTGTTAATACTTACTATAAGTTGTATTGTTAAACTTTGAAAAATTTGTTAAAAAATTTTTGTCACCAAAAAAGTTTTTGAATTTTTTTTCGGTTTCAAATCAATCCTGATTTGTTTTAATGTAAAAAATAGGCGGTGCGTCCACTTTCTTATTGGCCTTGTTTCCTTTGACGTCACGGTAACGATGGTAGATAACTATTACCATATCCATGCCCCGTCTGTTGTTTTGCCATAAAAACGTTATAAAAGACCTTAATATTAAAGAAAGAGGGGAAAGCTTGGAGAAACTTAGCTTAGAAGACTATTTTAACAAAGAGAGGTCACTAACTTAACCTTTGAAAACTATAGTTAGAAAATAACCTTAAAACACATCTCAGTTTAGGAAGTCGTTAGAAAAAATCAGTTTGACAGTGCGAGGAAGAGTGTAGTCACGATTTTATGAAGTTAAGTCTATACGAGATGACTTTACCTAACTTCCTGTTCAGGGTTTAGTGTTAGACTTCCAGACGTGACTTCCAACAGACCCTGGATCCTGTTAAAAACATCTGATGATGATGTTGTCTAACAACCGGTGATATAAAGGAATTGACAACCTTTTATTATTGCCTTTTTTCTTACACGTGTGCGAAGTCATAGGCAACGTCTATTAATACGTATACTAGATCTGTGTCCCGCGGTTTCACCCGCGTTAATTAGAGAATAGATAATTTAAAACTATTTTAAGAACATCTCGTTATGATCATTAATCGGCCAGGCCCTCAAAAAGTTATCCTGTTTTCTCAACATTTCTTGTTACTGCTCGACTCCTATTAGTCATAACGGGATGTTATATACCCTATAGCCTTCCTCGATAAATGGACTATTCAACACAAAAATATTTTTTCAATTCGTATAAGTAGATCCTGAGATTAGCGCGTTCAAACAAACAAACTCTTCAGCTTTATATTAATAGTATAGATTTCTTTGAATTGTAGGTACCTACTATAGTTTCAGTAAACGAGCGCTGACTTGAAAACTAGCTAATAAGCCTCCACGGTCATCTAACTACTGAACCCTTCGATAACCTAAAATATTTTACCAGTTAAATTATATCATCCTTACAAACTTTTTTATAGTTAGATAATATCAGGCATTACTTTCCGAAATCCTTTCGCTTCCTGTCGCCTTTGCAACCATCGTAGAATCAACTTACCCTGATAAGACTCCGTTTCGGAGCAAAATATACATTAGTGGAGGTATGTATGTTGGTATATACTTTAATTTATTGTAGTACAGGTTTCCTTTGTGTGAAGCAGGTACCGTATATCTTAAAGTATGAACCATTATACATTCTAATCGCAGATAGTTGCTAAGTAGACTAATATTAACGTTTTTAAACCCATTTCTACACAAGAATAAAAGTTAACAATAAATTTTATTTTCTCATCCTAACTCATGGACAGCTATAAACCGAACTGCATCTACCGAACCATCAAAGGAACAAAATGATTTTAATTAAAACACTCAATTAATAATGGAATTTTCTAATCAAACCCTGCCGTAAAAAGATTTATCTTAAGCGCGCGCGCACACGACACGACGCCGTTAGCCAGCGACCTCTGCCGGATCGTAATTGGACTATCGATGTCGATGATACAGATAACATTTCTTAGCGGATAACTATAATTTTAATTAATTCCCGCAAATTGTGCACGTAATTTTAATTGTTATTCGCCGAGTTTCGTATGCAGTTGGCGTTTTTGTTTATTCATAATTTAGTAATAATAGTAGTTATTTCTAGTAGTAATAATTTATTTTATTAATAAGTAGTTAGTAGTTATGATTGTTTAATAATAATCTTAGTAGTTAAAATAATAACAATTGGTTTATTATTTATATAAAAATAAAACAATATAAAAAAACTCGAAACAGTAGCAGTCACGGCATCAAGATCTTTTCGCTGTATGTATATTCTTGTATTAAATGACAAACAGTCGGTTGCACAAAGCTGTTGTTTAAAGCGTCATTATATAATGGAGGCATTAGCACAAAGGAAACTTTAAAAAACATGTTGCATAGAACAAATTCATGCGATTAATGTACAACCGTATAATTTTATTCTTTCTAACAATATTATCAAGTATTAGAATGTAAAGTAATGTTAAAAGGTATTTTCCGGAAAATTTGAGTAATGAAATTTATAATCGGTAGCCAATTGTACGTGTGAGACTTGTAATAGGCAATTTCGTCTAAGTTTTAACAAAGTAATTACAGAAACGAATGAGGTTAGCGATAGCTCAAAGAAAAAGCCGGCTGAAGTGGCAATGGGCTGGCCTTATAGTAAGAAGGACCGATAATCGTTGGGGAAGAAAGGTTCTTAAATGGATGTCGTTATGCAAAATAGATCCAACCCACAAAAATGCTTTTTTTTATTATACTACAAATAGCA
>DWPA01000350.1:0-26842 GCA_018251375.1 Calpodes ethlius
AATGTCTGGGGATTAACGTTGAGAAAACAGATTTTTTATTTAAGTTGCTAATACCCAAAACGAATCTGTCACAAATTCATAATAAATGTACTTTTGCCCTGTATCGATGAGGAACTTTTGTACCCGGACGACAAAACAAAAGTACTCCGAAGACACTCAGGGACTCAACGCACACAGTGTGATATCATTTAGTCGTCCGACATTTAGCAAACCCAACGTTATAGAGGTCCATGTTCATACGAATTATTTTTTATAGCAGAAATGGAACAAGATTATGTTCCACTTGGTAGTAAAGTGACACCATCACCTAATTCGTATGGTGCGATTAGGAAAGGTAAATAATGGTACCAGGGCGAAAGGTTCTTTCAAACACTCACCGTTGTAAAATCGGTAAAGGACATAAATAGAGTGTACTCCTCTCCGGATCTTCAAGTCCCCTAATTTGTTTGTAAGATTGGGTGAATTCACAATTGGAATGAAATGCCGTTGCATAGAGTCCAGTGGACTTAGCTGGAATTTGGGTGCACTGTACACTTAATATTCTTTCAATACATACAGCTTTCTGAAGACTAATTTGTCCTTTTTCTCCTTGTGACCCCAGTCGAAACGTCGATCCTCAGCCGTGAAAAACTTATTTTGAAACTTCAGCGCCAAAAAAATGAGAATATTTTAGCAGAGTAATAGAATTACAGATTAAGTACGTTGTGTTTTAAATCACTTAAAATTTTAAAAATAACAAGAACTATTGTCTAGGAGTATACTGTGTCTATCTAGTGTAGGTACAGTATTCTCTTAATCAATTAACTGCTGTCCAATAAGATTTTTAACGTAATGTGATATGATAACTCGTTTTGAACACCATCATACCTGTCACACAGGGTTGGCTTCACACAGAATACCCCAACGATGAGGACTCAACGTGCCAATCCCAAACAAGGAACAATATATCTGATATACGTGCCTAAATTTTGTTTCTTAATATTTTTCGTTAAATTTCAGTCGCGATATTTATTTCTTAACGTATCGTATAAACTACTTACTTGTAAACGATTGATTATATTATTATCCAAAGGACGCCTATGATTATGTATTCAGACCGCAATTACTTACTATGAAACAACTTTATACTAAATCAAACACTAAAACTAACAAAGTCCCATTCTAAAAGCATGTTTTCACTATAATAAAGATCCCTTTCTCACGAGTCCTTCTCGCACTTGACTGGCTATAAGAAATTAAATAAAATTTATAAATCTAGTGACATTTATCGAACAAAGGTAGATGCTTCACCTTCGAACGTATAATGCGGATTTAAGTCCTCCGTGTCCGCTGTATCTTGGCAGTTCAATTATCTTCGGGGACAATTGTATACTTGTATTCTGTCGTGACTCCTGTCCTCTAAATTCCCGTATTTTAGAAGGAACTTTTTAAACGCGGTATTAACAATCCCTCGTGTACGTTACTCGATAAAGTTATAAGAGTTCTATTATGACGGGGACAAAATTAGGTCGCGAATTGTCCCTCGTCTGTGCAAGCCATTAAAAGATAGCAACTTTTTAAATTTATTTCTTCCACTTGCACGTGGGAACGAAAAATGTAACTACATTTAATCGTTGAGATAATGCTATTAAACATTAAAATGTAGAAGTCGTTATATCTTTTTAATCGAGGAAAAATTATTACATCCTTCAAATAATGAGTTGTATTACTCTTTATAGCAGTAAATACTACTATAAAGAGTAATAAATTAGTAGTAATAATAGCTGACGAACAACAATACACGATTTTAATGTATAAAAGTCTTAATTTGTTGTACTTAGATATGCACTTCTTGTAATGGCTTCCAATGGTGCGTTCTCCACTAAAGTGAATTCCAAAAGCACGCAAATCTCTAACCACGTGTATGATTTATCTTAATCTTTTAAAGGGTAACAAAAAAAGTAAGTATAGAAGCATTATCTTTTATTTATAACAATTTAAAATATAAATCTTGTAAAATTCTGAATAAAATATTTAACAATATTCTGTTATATTTACCTAGGACTAAATTACCTAATTAAACATAAAGTAATTATAAATATAGCAATTCTTCTTAACAATAATAATCTTAAAATACTCTAAAATAATAATTTAAATTCCTCACTAATGGCATTCAACACACGAGATTATTTTTCTATAAAACGATCTATAAGTTGTAATCCTGATAACAAGAACAAAAACTATGCATTCATCAACTAATTAAATTATCTCTAACAACATAAATAACATTGCGTAGTAATGCTAATAGTCTGAAAAAAAAAACGATTTCGGTAACATAATCAGCAAACTAACAATACTTACAATAACATCCTAAAAATATCTCTTTTTGGCACAACTCACCAAAAAAAAAAAGAAAATTCATAAGTTAAATCGTATCACACCTAACTAATTTCACATGTCATGCGGTATAGGCATCATTTTTATTGTCTATTAGTCAATACTGGTAAACATTTGAGAGAATCATTGCAAATTTTAACTCTTAAATACATTTACATACATGTAGATAATAAATTTATTTCAATCATAACATCTCAACGACCGTCTGTAACCTAGTAAAACATCTAACTATACTTAGTCTAAAATCTATAATTTAAGGTTATAATTAATAAATTAACATCTTAATGAGTTACCAAAATGGATAAGTTTCATTCATTTAAAAGATAACTCATTTTTCAATATTAAAAAACACTCGCGCATTAACACCCTTAGCATAGTAATTATATCCGTCAGAGTAGGCACACACAAAGTTATGAATAATCAATATTGGAGAACTTTTACGACAAAGAAATATCTAGTCGCCTAGTACAGTGGTTATAGGGCTACGGTAAACCTTATACCTCACCATACTATAATAACAATATATTTAATATAACAAAATTACATTCGTCGGGAATCAACCATAACATGAAATATTAAATCGGGCAGCTGCTTTCGCGTATCCTATCATATCAAAAGATTTTTCAACAAATCGAAGTTTAATTATTGAAAATACTAAGAATCAAAATTCCAATGATCTGTTTTTAATATAAATTACGTTCCTAGCATAAGAAATCGAAGACGCAATTACATTCAAAAAAGAAATTAAAGTACAATAGTCACGAATTCTAATTTCAAAAGTAAAAAAAAAACTACATTATAAAACGGTATTCAATATCGGTAACGGTATCCATTATTGCCTCGAAGAAACGAAATAGAGTAACCAATATTGTCTATGTAAATTTGCACGTAATAGAAGACGCACAGTTTTTGTATAACGCAGACGCTCGTTCACGGCGGCTCACTTTAAAGTGTCTATTAAAATATAAAACGCCAAAATAAAGGCACTCTCAATAAACACCAACGTTAACGGGTCTATACACGTACTAGTAAAATAAATATTACACATGTCCAAAAAATCATAACACAACACCACGACAATATCATAAAACATTTGCCAAAACAATTAAACAACAAACATTCGCTTTAAATGAATGCAGCACCGATGAATGAGTGCATAATAGTCCATTTGCAATCCATTTGAATTACAGATTTTTATTACACATTGCATGCAAAGTAATTGTTCAAATCTAAATTTTCATAGCATTTAACGCAGCGCTGAAGCGTGGTGTGCGTTTAACAGACAGTCATTTTATTTTAAGAATATTTTAGAACGAGGCGGATTAGATTACAACGCGCAATATAACGCGTAACATTAAGTATCCATAATACTTTTTAAATTTTCTGGCGGCCATAAAAATACTTATATTTCATCCATAATCAAGTATAAAACTGAAGCTCAGAGAAATGTACTTCCAAAAATACTTTTTGTACTTTCTCAAACAAACGATACGAAAATTAACTACCAATGCTAAAACATAGAAACATCAATCATTCGAATTTGACAGTCAAATTAATCAAATAATTACTGTCAATATAAAACTACATCAATATAATAAAATCCTCAGCAGGTACAGGGTACAAATGTACAATCATTTCGGAATCCTTCAGATTTTTGGGCTTATTTGAAAACATATAATAAGCCTGTGATACAAGGCCAAGGTGGTGGAAGGCAATTTTTATGGAGAAAGATTATAATCAGCGAAAAAACGTTATTCAAGCTGTCAAAAGTGGAGAAAATCATTACTGTAGTAACTCTAATCATTGTAACAACGAGAGTGTGTAAGGGTAATAAAAATATGAATCCTTCTTCACATTACAATGTATGTACATTCACTCTTTGCATTGGATACCAATACAACTTTCACCAGAGTGCCAAAATTCGACAACTTTTAACTCATCCAACGGCACACTTATTCAAGTTATTTTATTTCATGAAGTCATGGTGGGCAGATTCATTAAAAATATTTCGAATATTCTGCGATCCATTATTTTAAGATTAATGATATTACCTCCAAAAGTGGATGATTCGATAATAATTCGTCAAACATTGAGAGTTAGCACCACATTCAAAGACACAACAAATCATAAACACTGGTTCGATAAAATACATTAAAATGTGTTAAAATTCACCAATATAACTTTTAATTCAATTACCTAATTATCGAATAGATTTTGAGACACTCAATTTTGAGTAGGTATATTTCTCCATTTAAAATTAGTCAATTTCTTCTTGTTACCTTTAAATGTTTATAATATGAAATATCACATCAATAATGGAAGAATGGGTACCAGCACCGAATAAAGTTTAGCACTTTTCGACACATCTTATTCAGATGGTTCTAATTCCACAATTTTTTCACATAATAGGTTAACAATATAATGTGAATAAGTCAATGTTATGTTCTTATGGCTTCTGTCAATCAGAAACTGGAAGCTCACATAAACGTAACGTATATATGTCACACTTTGCAAAAGCATAATCAAGTGCCACATAGCAAGTTGATTGACAAACTAGTAACAATTAATTCAACATAAACATATTCGTTATATTTATGAAGATTTCTAGCAGCTTTTACCAATAAATACTTAGGTTTGCCACTAATATCTTTGTGACCAACCCTAAAAAACTCGGTTAACTTCTTCAATGCTTTTACAGTTATGGAGAAAGACCCATGCAATGCAATGGACACTAATAAGCTCACATTATTCAAACATAATCATGTTTATACTAGGAAATATACTGATTTTGTGTTTCTTGTATAGCACAATATAAGAAATTGATATAATATTATTTACAAGGCACATTGTTTTCTTTATAATCCTCACACAATTCGATATGAAGGTTCAATTGGCAAGGTACTATGTAAGGCACATAATTAGTTCTCAGTTCCTTTGACCATGACTCGACCACATGTGTTCTTTGAAAGTTTCCCTCATAGTAAACGACCTTGGACAAAGATAGCAGCATAATCTATTAGTTAAATCAGAGTGCATTAATCTCACGTGATACTTCAAGGCCGATTGGTTTGAATATTTCATTCCACAATGCGGACAATCACCGCATATAGCTGCATGGTTTGACTGTGGGTGAGTTGAAACAGACTGTGAAGATGTCCCTGGTCCTATCACTGGTACTGTAGACATTCCTGCTAATAATAACAAGGCTTGTGACTGTTCTGGTGTGTATGTGCTATCAGAATCTGTGCCATCTTGATGTTCTGATAACAACACTTCTGGTTCATAATCAATTTCAGATTTTGGGGACTGTTTCTCTGTTTTAACCATTGAATCTTCAACTGGACTTAACTTTACTGGACTTTTTGTAACAGCACTGGTATATGTGACAGCATCCATATTGCTTTCCTTGGGCCGAGTGGTATGTAAATCAGGTATGGTCTTTTTCAGGCTCGGACTATTCACACATATGTTATCATTTTTTGAGGGATTGATTCCTGAAAAGAATATACAACTTATATAAAATATACAACAAGAATTTATAATACTTAATAACAAACATTTCAAGTATTTCTGTGTTTCCTTCTGTTCAATGATAGAATTTATTCTATAACACAAATATTATACCTGAAAGTAAAGATCTGGCAAGCATACTATTCTCGTAATCGGGAGTACTGTCTTCATTCTCAGAATTGCAAATAGGTGGTGGTAATGGTGAATTTGTTTCTTCAACCCATTCTGTTTTTACAGCAACGGGAATGTCATCTTGAACACTAACCTAGAATTTAGTAAATACACAATTTATTAAAAATAGCATCTTGTATTTTAAAATGTACCTTAATAATGAACTATGCTATGGAAAATTCCTAAGATGTTACTATTTTTTTCCTATTAGGAAAATTAAGTAATGTATGTATCCTTTCTATGTAACTATTTTTCTTTTATAGTAATCAGATATCACTGAAATAGTAGAGTTGGGTCGTAACATAGAAATAACATTTTGTTTTGTGCTTTAGAATTACTAGTGTGACAGAAATCTTTCAGTATTTAAAAAATCTTATAGATTTTTGAAGACTGATTTAATTTATTGAGGTAATTAATATTTTATTTCTAAGTAAGATTGTTTATATTTCTTTAAGAAATATATAATTGAAAAGCAAATGAATCCTCTTAAATATGATAAGGTGTAGGTTACTACAAAAATTAAAAAAAAATTTGTAGATTTTAAATTTTTCAATATTTTTTAGAAGCACTTCTGTTTATACTTTTATACTTATAGTACAACATCATAGTTAATATAGTAAAAGAAAGTTGAATATGAACAATTTTATGTCAAGACTATATAATTAGGTAATACATCAAGATCAATATTAAATTTAATATCAAATAGTTTATCTTTCGAAATATAACAAAAGCTTACCATAGTTGAACTTCTTCCATTAGATGTAATCACTGATTGTTCGTGTTTACTCTTTTCAACATGATTTTCTGCGACATGTATAGCATTGTCAATCCTAGCTGCGTGAGGTCCGTTGTTTTTGTTGTAAATATCACATGTCTCTAAAATCTTACTCTTTTTATGGTCGCCGAGAGGAAAATCATTAGGTTTATCCGAGGTACTGCTTCTTCTCTTTTTTAATGCTGGTATTTTTGTGTCTTTGTGAGTTACACCAAAGTGGGACTTGGATGATATGGTCAGTTGGGTATATAGTTTATTTGTTGTACTTGGTGATGATATGTTTTCATTCTGTAATTAATAATAATCATTAAAAAATATCTCTGTATTGTAAGTGTTAATATCCTGAGACATGATGATTGAGGAAAAACAAAATTTAATTCTACTAACTTAAAATTATTAAAAGATTCAGGAATAGGTTTAAATTTTTATTTAGATTCATTACACATCTCTTGTGATATTAACGTTAAATTAATAGTTATATCAGTTATAAGATCACATAACTTCACAGTACGGCAACAATATCAGGTTGATTACCATAGGTGAAAACAGTTACTTAAAAGCGAGAGTATGTTTAGAATCCAACAAGAAGTGAAGGATTCAAGAGTAGAATCCTGTGCACAGCATGGGTTCTAAAGTACATTTGCTCAAGATTAAATTATACTCCCAACCAGGAGCCCACATTTTATCAACTTCTACAAGTAATATCTCGTGTAGTATGTGCAACTTACAAACAACAATAGTAGATTATTAAAAGAACATACACACATTTAGTAAAATAGTCATAGAGTTATTTATGTACTTATTATGTAAAATTATAACTTAAGTATACAATTGCAAAGGTTAAATTAACCAAGTAGCCTTTTATCTATTCACACCATGGGTAAGATTGATCTCTGGTGATTAAAACTCTAACTAATAATATTTATATTCTAAATTCAAATATTTTATCCTTGTAGATATTTTCAAATAGCTGTTATAAATAAACATCTATACCTGTTGTGTTACACCAGTCAGACCCTTTACTTGAAGCAAAGCAGCTGTATGAAGGAATGATGACAGTTTACTTTCTTCAATAAACACCTCTCCTTGGTACATATATGAGAGCAAGCTTACGATGTCATCTGCCGATACATCTTTCAGGATTATCACCGGGTGTTGGCACGGATTTTCCTAAAAGAAACAGTGTTAAGGTATTACATGAAGAAACGACAGCTCAGGCAAGTGTGCCAGTGCTATTAGCACAAACATGAAGGTTACTAATGTCCTAAGTCATTCACCTTGAACACATTCCTAAAGTACGGACTGCACGCTGACAATATCACTTTATGAGCCTTGATGTTTCTCCCTTCGCAGGTCAATGTAACGTCAACCAAATCTTCTGAACACTTTAATGAATCTAACGCACTCACTATATTTGTTTGGAAGTTATTCCAACGCAAGCAAAACTGATCTGCCATTACTACGTTTCCCCTTGATGTATCTGAAAAACAACATCACATTCGTTAAAACTAAACTAAACCGTGACAGTACACCTTATAAAATAATACCTCAAACAATAGTTTCAATAACTCACACGCAGTTCAGTTATGTACATAACTAAATAAATAAACATTAGATTAATTTATTTATTACAATATCAACAATATCTATCTATCTAGATTGTAGGAACGATTCGTTTACACTTAAAAAATAAAGTGCATGACCTCCAATGACACGGTCTTCTTTCACTTTTCTAAAAAAAAAAGTTCTCCATAGATAATATTTATATTTTAATGCAATATGCAGGCACGTTGACGACGGCTAATAAAAGACGTCAATGTGCAGGCAGCAATATAGAGTTGATAAATTACGTAATTTATAAAAGCTAGTTAAATACCGGTATATTACAATCATAATGAGACAATTTGATTTACATACATTGAGACATTGCTGAAATTAATATGGGAAAGTAATGAATAGTTCAAAAAAACACTAAACAAGGGTGTATAACAACAGAAGTATGTAACAGTTTTTTAAAAATATCAATTATGTCAAACATTATATATATATTCACGGCAAATTTTATCTAAAAACGTATTGTTACAGACATATTAAACTAAGATAAAGAAATGGTTACTAGATAATTGTAATAAATCCTATTAGTGACTAACAAATACCTTAGCGGTCGTTGAGAATTGTACATGAGATTTAATTTTTTTCTTTATACATAAGTTTAATTTAAGATACAAAATTAAATTATTTGGCGTCGTTGTTTCCAAAAAGATGGAATCATTACAAGCCGACAATCGAATTTGTAATGTAGCAAAAACTGGCTACAGTGTACAAATAGTATGCAAAGAATTTATAACAATCCACGCTGAAAGAGCAAAAAAATCCCTGTTAATTTTATTGGGTCATAAATATTTTAAAGTCAATATTTACATTTATATTAAAATTATTATTGTTGTTGGTATATAAACAAAACGCTTGTTGTCATATATTAATACGGAGTATATGGACATATAAATTTAATTTTTTGAGCAGAACCTGAACTGCAACATCGTCTCGATTAGAGGAGCTGTGGGTGTAAACAGATTTCATGTGCTCATTTTTATACATACTACAAACAAAACTATATCGTAAAGTATTGTTCCGTCATGTGACGTCAAATTGTCTAGAATTATATTTCATCACTCTTTCTACACTTTGTGAGCTTCATACGATTTTCATAGGTGGTCATTTGATAGGTCTATTGATAAACTATTTGATTGTTAATATTAACGTTAGCTATATTAATGGAGTAACTATACATATATTATTTCCTATTTTGTATTTGTGTCAATTAACGCGTTATATAGCGCGCTAAACTATTTATCACATCTGTATAGTAACATTGTTAATTTACCGCGATAAACATGTTAGGACTCAGATGAAGCAGTGATATTATCAGTTCTGTTCGTCTAAATAATAGTTTATTTAACGGTAGAAGAGAATTCTTTGCCGAATATATTACTTGCTATATATGCGTTAAGGATTTTATTCTGTATTGCAGTAGTATAAGTTGTCTGTGGTTAACGCAGGTTCTGTGCTGTGTCATTGCAACCACAGAAGCACAAGTCAAAATCAAATCCTTACCCAAGAAAGAAGGAGATGTACGAGTGTCGTTTATTTATTGTTTGTCAGGTGTCTCTATAAATTTTTGAAGCTTCAGCCCTTTGTTTTAAGTTTTATTAAACTGAATTACGATTTATTTTACTTAATTCGAAAGTTGATTGAGATTCACGTTAGGTACTATTTACAATAATGGCAAATGATCCGGAGAGGTTTGATTCCATGCTTCTGGCAATGGCTCAGCAGCATGAGGGTGGTGTTAAAGATGTAAGTAGAAACGTTTGGTATGAAATGGGAAGTTAGAGGACTGGAAAATTCTAGTAGATACAATGATTAAAAACGAAGTACCCTAAATCTAGTATATGGAACTAGAATGTTCGAAAGGTTTCAGTTTGTTTACAGATGCGTTGCTAGGTTGAAAATCATGACCCACACTGTATCGATCTCGTATTTTAATAAAAATTTACAGACGTAGTCAATATTTCGGTTCCAAAAATTTTGTCATCGATTCCTATATACTAAATTTTTCTTAAATGAGGTATATACTTAACCATAACTAGAACCTTCGCTAACTGCTTAGTGGTTAACACAATACCTACTGTACCCCAATTGCACCACATTAACCTAGCTCAACTATTGTCATGCTCAGAGTGGGTATAGTCAATATATTTAGTTATTATTATTATTTAATAATCGGGCAAGGGACACTGATCCGATATGTCACTGTGACTATTTTTGATCTATTGTAGCCTTACCCATTTAAGAGCTAGATCTGGTCGCCAAGTCCCACAGTCTTGATGAACTGCAGGATGTTCCTGGGTTCCAGATCTCTGAATATATATATTTTATATCTTTGATATTTAGTTATTAATTCTATTCAATATTTTTGTATATGTAATTAAGCAGTGATAGTCCAGTGGATAGATAGCTGGTTTCCCGAACGTGAGGACATGAGATTGAACCCTCCACGCACCTCTTATGTTAAAAAAAAAGTTATGTGCGTATTACAATCTACTTAATTATCACTTGCTTGGTGAATGAAAATATCATGAGGGAACTTCCATATCTGAGAGTTATCCATAATGTTTTCGAAGATGTGTGAAGTCTACCAATCCGCACTTGGCCAGCATGGTGGAATATGGCATGTACCCCTTATGTTGTAAGAGGAGACTCGAACCCAGCCGTGGGACAGTTATCACTTTGATTACATAATTACATTTATTGATAATAATACCATCCTGTGAATTTTTCTTTATGCCCTCTGGTGTTTCTCTGGTTATGAAGCAGGTTATGCTAAATACATTGTGTAATTATTGTTGTAATAACAAATTGTTTAATTTTATATTTCAGCTCTTGAACACAATTGCTTCTTTTCTTGCTAGAAAAACAGACTTCTTTACCGGTGCTAAGGAAGGAGAATGGCAAAAGGTAACATTTTATATTCATATTTTTTTGTCGAAATCTATTAAATAGTCACTATTGCCCATAAATATAAGTAATAAAATACATATTGAAGACTAGGAAGGATGTTGGGTTTCATGTTATTGCTAACTCCCCAACACCTGAACTACAACATGTGTCAAGTATATCAAAGTTAATTTAAGAAGGTAGATTACCAGGTAAATATAATATTGATGACCATGCAACATGCAAAAGTCAAGAAGATGCTCGTAATCACTGATAAAAGTTCTTATAATTATGAATGGTTCTTGGAGTATTGATAACCTTGAATATGGGAAACTTAGGGTCAATTCACATTTAATAAAATAAGACCAAATATTTTTGGGTCCTCCTTCGATTGATATTGTACTCTTTTACAACTCTATAGTGTTTGAGATCTGGATTATTGTTTCTGTTTCAGGTCATGAAAGAAACCTTCTTTGTTCATGCAGAAAATGCTATGAAAGAGGCAAACAGAATAAAGAAAGAGAAAGAGGATGCAGAAAAACGTTTGAAAGAAATACAGCAACGTAAAGAGCAAGAGAGAATTGCAAAAGATTTTGAACCAGCAAGTGTGACTGAACTTACAGAACAGGAAGCTATTGAAATGCAAGAGAATATAGATAAAGATAAAAAACGTAAGGGTAACATACAATTACAATTAAGATGCACATGTGTGGAAATAGGGAATGAAACACACTCGTACCCGATTGATTACCCATGTTTTGATTGTGGTGGTCAACACAAATAAGAAACATTTTACATCCATAACCTTGAGATAAATATTTAGTTTTTACACAAACTTTCTGGCTAGGAATAAAACCTTGAACTCCTCATGTCACAGGCACGGTCAATACAAATTTTCTAGGCTATGTGGTTGTCAAACAGTCCGGTTAAGAGGCAAGGCTTACATAGATACTACAATAAAAATGAATGAATCAACCTGAATCTATTTTACATTTCAAACTATGTAACTTGCATTTGCGCTACTTTATTTAACTTATAATCCTTCATTTTCGAAAAGAATAAGCAGAAAAACAATTTTCACTAATTTTCATCAAACATTTTATAAAGTTCATGATTGGCTGGAGTATATGGTTTTAGCAGTTTACATCCAAATCAATAATTATGCTTATATCATTTACAATTATTTCATTGATGCATTAATTCTGTATTAGTATGCATCATGGTTTTATTTAGTGATAGGTATGTCTTGTATGGGTAACATAAACCAATCTGGTCTTGGTTGGTTCACCATATGGTTTTTTGTGTATGCCTTTGCTCATAATCAAACAACCAATTTATCATGTTGAAATATGATCAAACCTCTTAAACAAAATTAGCCATACCATGGACATATGACCATAAGGTACCTTGGGTGGCTTTGCCGATTAGCTCCAGCTGTATATATGTATGCTGCAAATGTTTTGGTTTAGGATAGAAGTTAAACAAATACTGACACCCATAAAGTACACAGTAACTTTAACCCAACAGATCCCCTATTGAAGGGCCCTTCATAATTAAGGAGGTCTTAAGTGTACTTCTAATTAAGATCTTAAGGGTACTTTACATTCTCATATATGGATTAGTTAGTGGCTAAGTCAAGTGTCGAAAATCCTGATAGGACTTAATAACTTATATTTAAATAACAACTGGGGCCCTTCTCTGAAATGCGAGATTTTTTTTAATTAACATTTCAGCATTTAACAATGTCAACAAAAGCCCTAGTGAGTGCTTAAAAAAATTCTACTTACCAATCACTTTTACATAATTATTTTTATGGTATTGTTGTTTAGAAGAGGAAAATGGTAGCGGTGATGCGTCCACTAGCGATGTTGAAACACCAGATGCGCCAGATGAAGACGATGACCCTAAGGAGAAGGGTAAACTAAAACCAAATGCTGGCAATGGCTGCGACTTGGAAAATTATAGATGGACTCAAACACTGGAGGAAGTTGAGGTAAGTGGTTGCTAATGTTCTTTATTTAGGTATTTTTTTTTTATTGCAGCCAGCAAAATAAAGGCTAGTCCAATCCCATATTGCTGATAAATGTCCACTGTTACCATTGACACATTTGAAAAACCTTTTGTGGTAATGGATTATCCAGCAGTGCAATCATACCTTTTTAAAAATTTAAGCACATAAGGACTTAAAAATAACAGAACTACAAAAATTAAACTAGTTGGTACAGAATGGATCTTCTGGGACTGCTTTATCTATTTAGGGAGAGTGCAATACATTCAGAAGAGGTTGACTTGCACTCATTGTAATCCATATGTAGGTCAAAGGCTTCTACAACTTTAGAAATACTTATGTTAAATAACCTTCGATTCTGATGGTTAACATAAGACAGCTAACATAAAATATGTCTATCTTTGTCTTTGGATTTGTTCTGGCATTGCTTAAGAAACTAGAGTGAAGGAGATGGGAATACAAATAATCCTTTCTTTCTATTTCAATCTGAAGCCTGAAAGTATTGTTTGTAAATACAGAGCATTAATGAGTCCTCCAAAGCTTAAGATGCTCTTGGTTTAAAAACAGTTATCCATCCAACGGCCACGGACTTCCTGCCGTTTAAGTCAGTTCATCCTAAGTAAATAATTAAGATTTTGCTGTAATGATACACAAAATATTTTATTTCTGTTTTATTATCACAGCTTCCAATAATTTTATCTTAGTTATGTCACAGACATAATTATGAACTAAAATTTGTTTTTACAAAAATGAATAAATAAATTAACTCACAAATTAATGGATATAAAACAGCTTGTTTTGTTTAACTTGATGTGGTAAGACAATTTTATTCGACGATTTAAAAAGCTATTAGAAAAAGATCTGTAATGTAATATGTAATAAAAAAATATGCTTTACAGAGATTACTGTATGAACAAAGAGCATAATTCACAAATCTGCATTTTACTTTTTGAATATTCATGAAATATTATCTACATGAAACATTAATGTGTTGTAAAAATTAACTTCCTAATATTTTAAAATTCCAAGTTTGAATTTTAATTTTAATTTTTATTTTAGATAATGAAAACAATATTTCTTATCAAGTACCTATTGTGGTATATTTTTCATTTCTATAATTACATTCACGGCAAGATTAATATTGTTTATCTCGCTTTAACATCCACCTTTTTATTTATGACAGAGTAGTATGTAAATTGAATGATTAATTTATACATTAAGAAATTTCCAATAATTTACCTAAAAAAAGAGTAATTACATGTAAAAGATAAAGGTTCGCTTACATTTTTCCTTACTGATTTTATATAATTTTAATGCAAATTACTACAAAATACACAATATTTCATACTTTAATGACCGAATAAGATTACGCACTAGGGAAAGCTTTTTACAATTCGCATTTAAATTAACTTTTTTTTTTTGTTTACAAACCACAGTCATTAAATATTCGTTTCTATATATCATTATGAATAATGATAAAATTGAGCACTAGGTAATTAAAAGTATAAATAAAATATTCTAAAATGTATTCTAATTTAGCCTTAGAGTTAAATTTTATTATTGCACTAAATATGATGACAATATCTATTTACATATTCATACATTTTCATGTTTTATCTCAGATTACACATTTTGCTTACCACAGTAACAATCATATTATGATATGATACATTATAATTTTCTTTTCTTTAATTAAATTATTCTAAATTCAACCTTATTATGATGTAACGTAATGGTGAATTTGTTTTGTTGATAACTTTATACACACTTGTACTGACTGTATCCTATACCTAGCACTATTCATCGTCAGTTGCAGATTCCTTTCCGGTGAGCTATTATCTATTTGCATGTTCTCTAAATCTTGAATACTTCAATTATAATAATTTTTATTCATAAATTACATGTTGCTTCTCCCTCACTCTTTAGGAATATTTGTACATGCCGGTCTCCTTCCGCATTCGCACTGTAAATAAATAAATAAAATAATTGAAAACAATACTTGCATAGCTATATTACTATAGACTTATAGCATTATTACAATTTTTGACTATTTAAGATTAGCTATATCAATCGTTTTCCCCCACTCTTCGCAATGTAAATGTAGATTAATCGAATAGCACGTCTATGAAGTGCTAATAAGCATTTTTGATGAAAAAAATTATTGTATGTGAAACGTTGCAAGGTTATAGAATAAAAGAAACGATATAACGTGAACTAGAACAACCTGTTACATGAAACAAGTATAATAATTTTATTATGTCGATATATAAGCATGATAGGGACTTACCTATCATCGATACTTACTTTCAACAAAACATATGGCAGCGAGAATACAGGCCGAGAATAAAATTGTCATGGATATAACTAGGACAGTTATCTGGTGCGAATGATCGCAGCAACATGATTTGGTTTCCTTGCTGGGCCGGTGTTTCGTAAATCCGTTCACGACTGTGAAATGCGTGGAACTGGCAATTGAAGTCGTATCCTGTCTGGGGTCAGAACCTCGCTTGACGTCCTGCCAGAAGGTATCAGTCGCTTCACGAGTCTCCTCCGGTATGGACACCACTGTGTTGGACAGACCTGATTTGCGACCGTAATTTACTGGGTTGTTGTCGAAGCACTCATGGTCTCGCTGTCCATTCTTGTTGTTGCGCACCAATTGAGCCGCGCTCAGTAGCTGAGATCCTGATGAAACGCTCTGAAACATGAACAATATTACTTCTTCAGTTATCGAATATCATTTAAGTTTTAGCAGTATTATGCAATTCTCAAATCTGAATACAATTTCATGCAGATTAAGGTGTCGTGAGAGCTTGTAGAAATCTATCCCCCTGATTGATGGCTTTGCGTAAATAACTTATATTTTTACTGGTTTTATTAATTGTATTTTTGCGGAGTCTGATTGGCTCTGACCCTCTCTCTTGCTTGAATCAATTGCCGATTGACCCCTTGAGCTGGACGCTTGACGCTTGACGCTTGACGCTTGATTGTTTGTCGGCTATTATATATAATAAAAACCAAAAAAAGATTAAATGACTGAAGTTATTGCACCTCGATTTAATTGTATCAAACTTATCATTATTATAATTTAATGATTTCATAACATTTTTAGCTACTGAAGAAAACCCAGGATTCGTTTTCTATGATCTATAAAACTCATCAACGAGTTTTATTCTTCTATAAGGTCCAAAAATTGTATTTGGAATATCTCAGTCATTTAGTTACTGTCTTTCGGGGGTTGTGTTTAATAATTGATCTTAATTGTGTGTGTGTGTTTGTGATGATACGTTATACGTTAGCGAATTAAATTATGGGTTTAAACCTTTTACTTCTGAAAGAGAACCCATTTATTTACTAATGTTTCCTCGATTTTATATTTCCACAATCACGACGAACAGAAAAAAATATTAAGTCCCTTTAATGAATGTGGACTTCTTAGTAGGTAGTTGTTTGTGTAAATTTCCGGATGTACATAAGTGAGGCGCTAATGATTGCTAGAGGCCTTGCTGAAAAAATGTGCGGATATTGTTTTTTATCTGGTATTATTAATGGAAACGTCACGTTGTACGGCGTCATGTGAGTTTTTGTTCCACAGTCGGATATCCCCATTGTACGTTACCGTGCTGAGAACAAAGGAGCACATCGATTTTTATGCGGACTTCAAGTGTTACAAATACCCTTAGCGAACACAATGAACTGTTTGCAATGCTTTGGATTTCAATTTTAAGTTTGCTTTCAACAATAATGATAGCGATAAAGAATTTGTTGCCTGTTTTGTCAGTAACCGAGTCATTGCACTGGCTAGGTTTTAAAATTGCGCAATTTATCACAGGTTTCTAGAAGGCTGCTTTAGAAGGTACTCGTGAATTTAGTACTTGTTATACATTTTTGTTACCGTTCTTGTATTCTTGTCCAAATGAATTTCCATTGATATTGTGAATAGTGAACAAGGCTTTTCACACATTTTTTTTTTATATTTTGGCAGTATACCCACGCTGTAATAAAGTTTGTCCACGATCTTATATTGTCTATGAACACTTAGTAGAATTGACATTTATATCTTTTATTAAATATACATTTAATTGGTATGCATTATTGTAGTAGTTGCCCCTGATCTTCAAGTTTTCAATGCGAACAGTTAAAAGACAATGCAAACTAAGTGTTTGTTTAAATCGAGTCTGTCGGCTCGCCAGGGTTTTTGGGCTTGAATTTAATTTGTACATAAATTAAATTCAGAAGTCCCCTACTTAATTATATTTGAATACATATCATCTTCTGTTTAAATCTCTGTGCTACATGAAATTTACGAGATAATTTTATTTACGAGTTTTAAAAAAGCTTCGTAAGTATGGGTAATTTCGATCGATTTCTTTCGTTGTATTTTTGTAATACGTCGCTCGAATCATGATAGTCTTACGTGGGTGCTATGATTGCTAGAAGAGCCTTGGCTAGAAGCGGAACCGCCGCGGGAGCGTGCGTCGATGATACTACTCGATGCGCTGCTGGCTAGCGACGGCCGCGGTATGTGCCACTCGTGAGTCGTCATCTGTAATTAATTAGAAAACTGTTATCTTGGAGACAATACCTTTTAACTTCAGAGGCGTTTTCAATTCAATTGTTTCGTGTAGATAAATATCTACAGCGGTAATATTCGGAATTAGAAGTTAACGATCCTGAAAATGGCTTGTGGATTTCGTTGCGAATCAAGAACAATTAAAAAATATAGGATTAAAGGTTATGTTCAAAATAAAAAATCATATTATGTATCCAGTTTCCATATTATTTCATCGTTATTGAATGCGATACAACTTATGTTACTGACTAATATCTTAGAAACATGTAGCAAATATGCTTCTTCTGCTAACAGGTTCGAAATTAATAGCGCTATAAATATATAACAATATTTAAACATCAACCGGTTGTATGTATATTTGTAGCTAATAGCGCAGGGGGAACGTTTATAAATATTGTGTTATGTAAATTTATACAAGTCAATAAATATTTGAATGTGTGCTACCGTAAATTATACAAACAAAATTAACAAACACATTTAAGTCTTTTGTTAAAAGAATGTTAGTGCCGGATCATGGTCTGTTCAAACGCGCGACAGTGACGCGTGCGACTATGGTCGCTTTATTGTACGACACTTTAGACAACTTATGTATGTATTTTCATTTGTACCTGCAGCGTGAACCTTAAAGGTGCTGTCGGAATAGTGAATATTACAGTGTTAGGCGAATTCATAAAACATTTTATAACTGCAGTGTGTTAGCATCATTTTAATTATAAACCTATATCGTTCAATGAAGAGGAGGTTTACATGCCACACGACTATGCTGGTGGTTGAATTTGTATTGTAGTACAGTTTCATTCGCATTTGCGGCAAAATATCGCATGTCGCAGCGACAATATTAACACGTTGACCATGCCGCTGTCGCATGTTTGAACTGACATTAAACCACAAATGATATGGCGATAGCTTTTAATTTAGTTCCAAGCCAATTTCGTAATACTAGTATTGTGTTTGAACGATATTCAATTCGGCTCTGTATAGTTACGAAGTTCAATTTGATTTTCACATAATGATAATGATGTTCTAAGCAACCAATTTTCAGCATTTTAATGTCGACTATGGTGGCCGAATCCCTCTCACCTTGGTTAAAATGATTTGATAAAATGATGTTAGCATTAAACACGGATGTTGAATTGCAAACTGAATGTGAATAATTCATATATTCATACTCAGTCTGGTCTAATATTCTGGTTATATTACAATGTAAACTGGTAATGTTATAAGTATATTCTAGACCCTTTGTGGAAGGCTATGGCATAGTTTATAAATTTTATTATATTTATTAATCACCTGTGCTGTGTAATACTTCTATAAAAGTTATTATTTTCTGTTAAGGATAGTGTTGTCATAAGCATTAGGTATTTATGTGTAGAAGGGACAAAAACATACTTTTAAAAAAAAGTTACATAACCCTTTACCAAACATTCGATATATCCACAAATATAGTGGAGACAAGATTTCACTTTCAATGAACAATTTTGTGTTTAAAGAAAGAGTTTTTGATATAGACTTCCAAGGATAAACCTAAGAACATTTCTCACTCACAAACTCTTGTTTTACATGAAGTTGTTTACGTTACAGCTTATATACATAAGTTGTTTAAAATCATATGATGCAAGAACCGGTGTTTCTATTTACTAAATTCGATAAACTTAATGATACTAGATTATATTCAATGTATTATGTTCACCCTTAGTTTAAAGAGGGTCGGTATTTGGAGTTTTAAAAATTACACGTGTATAAGACTAAGCTATTGTTAGTAAGTTTCATCAATTTTATTTTTAGGTCAACCATTACTCGGAGTCCGATTGATTTTGTCAGATACGGTATTCAAGGTTCGCGTTCTCTTTATTTGCGGTCATGTTTCGTCGGCCTCTGGCGCAATAAATCTTAGTTTTGCTTTCGGCTTCATGGTCCTCTTTGTTGCTTTAGTTAGACGATATATAAGATATACTTCTCCTCTTTTATGGTATCGCGATTCAAATGTGTATAGGCTTATATCCGGGCAACGATAGCCTTAATCAAATCAAAGTATTTCCGAAGTACTTATACAGCCAACTTGATAGAGACTTGGTCTCACGTTGCAAAATGTTTGTCTAAATGTAAAGGAACCGGTTTCATTCCTGCAGTCGCCATGGTAACTATAGATAGCCTTTTGAGGTACTGTGCTTTCGCTATTATTCGAATACAATCTAATATAATAATTCGTCATTCATAAATAGGTGCGTTAAATCGGATTAATTTTCATTCCAAATTGTAGGTGACCTCGATTATTTTTAAACGCATGTCAAATTTAATTTAAGTCTAGATAACTCTAAATCTGCAAAGAGTTACTCATCAAGTAGCTAAGAGTTAAGTTATGATACGCCACATCTGTTTTACGACTTTAAATACGAGTAGACACACTATAAGACATGTGATGCACCGGATATGATCCTAATCTACATTAATCTGGACTTAATTGTTGTAGACACGTGCCTCGGACACGTTGAGAGCCACATTGATTTATTCTCAGTACACATTATAATTCCATAGAGCAACATGTGGTTATGCACGTGGAGTCCGGCGTGGTTTGTATTACCTTCTAACAATTAGCATTCACTTGTATCAACTCTGCACGCTGCACGAATGTGTTAAATACAATTATGGCAGGTTTGCAAATTTATTGCAGTTTTATCTGCGCTAATCATTACCCACATTTACCTATTTGCACAATGTTCTTCGTATGTTTGGGGTTATTTTGTGCGAGGTCAAAATTATTTTTAGTAAATTAATTGTGCAACGTACTGATTTTCTATGAAATAAAATCAACATTATCAATCATATTGATATATTGTAAGAAAATTTCAATGAATTATAGTTTAAAAATGAAAAATGTTGCAACGAAATCTGTAAATATAAAATGTCAAATTGTTGTGTAGGTAAGTCCTACGCCAATTAGGTTATTTCTGGAATTCGACTAGATTTTCCAAACATTAGAATATGTATGAATATCCGTTAGGCAATAACATGTATTTGGGTCAGAAAGTTACTCATTGAAGGCTGTTGAAGCTTTAAAATCTATTGGGTAATTACTTCTAACAAAGACTTCGTGATTATAGTTCTGGAAACTATTTCAAGTAAATTACAAGAGTAACGCAAAGAACATTACAACCTAGGTCATAAAACGTGTAATTTATCTAATAATTTAAGCTAACGGTGATGGAGCATCCAACTTTGTAATCACAGGTGAAGAGTTGAATAACACGTTCGGCTCATAGCGACGTATGTTATGCAATAGCGACAGTAATCTTGACGAATCTAATTGAATGCGCCCGCGCACGCGTGTCTATAACGGTGTATTGTTGAGATCACGGAACACATTAGGAATTACCTGTACTTGTTGTTAAATCTTAATGATGATGGCTAAAATCCAAAGGTAAGACGCTTTATAAACTTTTTATGAAAGTTTTAGTTAAATCTATTGTGTAACATAGAATACTTTATGTGTGGGACATAAATTCGTTTCGCTTAATATATACACGGCTCTTACATAACAAGGAATTAATATCGCTTTTTACAAGACGACCTGTTACATAGCAACCGATTTATTTAATTGAAGTCGTTATAGTTATTTGTGTGCTTCTTTTTAGAAGTGTTACTCGGAATCTCTAAGACAATGCTTGCCACATTTACCATGATAATCAGTTAGCGACCATCTCGTCTGTTCTCCTTTGGAAGAGAAAGTTTCGTTGCATGGGTTTTCTTGGAACACTTTCGGCACTGCAAATGTCACAATGGCTAACGGATTGAGGTTCATGATTTCAATACTTTTGGTTTCATTTCTTTCTTCAGTCTCGTAATGATATGTGCATATCATTGCCTTGGTAGTTCCAAGAAAGAAAGCTTGGATGATAACTGTAAAAAATGGAGTGGAACATTGTTGTCTGTTAAGAGTAATTCTGCTAAATCATCCTTAAAACTTTCATAGGCAGGTAGTAAGTGTATTTCTGATTCATGAAAAGCTCCATTCATTTTTATAAGAAGCTTAAATTTAGAACCAACATTGTTCATAAAATTGCTATGTGAATCCGCAGATTGACTCTTTAAGTATGATTATAGTTTAAAACAGGCCTTCGTATCAGCGAGTAAGAACGTAGTTTTAAGCTGCCAATTATCATATTTTATACGCGATTAGATGAGGACACTGCTGCATAGCTCATTGTTCACGCTGGTCACAGACTACCATGACTCTTATGCTTGTCCTTGAACTCAATTGGTTATGTTTATGAATCTAACTGGAATTGTGTCAATGCAAATCGCTTGGAAATTGCTTGACTACTGACTGACAATGAAGAAATGCGTTTGACGTATCGTGTGGTTTACAACAAAAGTGTCAAATTATTTTGAAGTATGGTTAAGTGGGTTAAAACTGGGTAGGCAGGATTTACTAGGTTAAATTCCACCAAGGCTAAGATTAATACACAAGGCGTATTGCGCGATACTATTTGATCTATAATTTCGTAAGCTTTAGATAACTATGTAAGCAATATTATAAATAATGAGTAGGTATAGATTAATACAATATATTACATAGATTAATACTTATATATTTTTTAAGTTGTAAACACAAAAGCAAATTGTTTATCTAATTACAATAAGTACATAGCACATTACCTGGCATTTAAACTAAACATGTATATATATTTAGGCATTTTAATAAATTTTAATGCATTACTGACAATCGAATGGCCAAGGTTATTCTATATAAAATTACGATGTTGCTTTGAGGTACGTTAACATTAAGTTTTAATGATTTTTATACAACAAAGTGGTTGACCCTACAGGGCCACGCAAAAAATAGCGTTATTTTTATATTACTTATATATATATTCTATATATAAAAAAAACATATGCTGTTAAACTGAGTTAGTTCGTTTACTGAAATATATATTTGTTTGGTATATCTAAAAACCTAAACTATATAGTTATTAAAATAATTGTTACCCTTTTGAAAAAAATCTTTTCAATGCTTTAAAATGGTGTAATATGTAGAAAAATTTCAAAGCCGGAAGTTTAAAAAAACAAGCAACGTCAAAATTTATAGGAAAATGTCGATCTTTGAACCTATACGCTGACTTCCCTGATTGACTCAATAATTACATCGCGTCGTAAGATTAGCTTACCTACTTGAGTGGGATGCTAGGATAGAAAAAGTGGCCGTGACGAAGGCCAGCCATCCGGATTCCTCTATTGATGCCTTTGATGACATCATTAACTGACGTATGTAATTTGCTGTTGTGTGACGAAGAGGCTATAATCGTGAGTATAATCAATTTTTGTTTCGTATCCATAATTACATAACAGCCTTAATTTTTTACGTTCGGTCATTTAGATACTAATGAACGACGGACTTTTTAGTTCTCACATCCTGTATTATATACAAAGATACGTTTGCCTTGACGAGCTGGTGTCTTTGTAAAAATAGTCTTCCTGCCTATCATGTTAAGTGAATGATAAATATCAACTCGTCTTTGTATGTTGTGTCAATTGAGATTAAGGTCACTTGCATATAATTTTGTTTTGTCGTTGGTTTTTACAAAACTCGTTTTCTAATATTCTCTCATCAGCTTTTAGTGCTGTTTCAGCTTCACACTTGCTCTACTATCGTTTCGAAAGTTAAAAAGTAATCGCCTCTGGCATTTAGTTCTGATTCTAGAATATATTTAGATTTATTTTAATCATTTCAAAATAAATTGCTAACCGTGTATCTAAAATTTTTCTACTTGTTTCTCCTTTCAAAGAGTTTAACATCTGGAAATTTTTGGTTTCGACCATCCCTAGTATAGGAGAGACCCGTAAACCATTTTTTGGGCACGTCCTACGTAAAGTGGTATTTTGTTTTTTCCTCTTCAACCTCATAATCTATTTGGTCTCGTTGAAAAGGTCTTACAATTGTATGGTATTGGGACAATTGTTTTCCATTTCAGGAATCCGAAAAATTAAACTTTAAAAGAGGTAATTTTGTTGAGATTTCTATGTCTCAGAAGCTTCTGTCATCGAAATAGTAACGGAAAATGATCACCACTACATGAGATTTGCAACTCAACGAGTAATAGTCGATCAGCTTATAACTGCGGGATTTTATATTGTACGTTTCCCGACAAGCATTTGGTCAGTTTAATATAACCGGATCTTAACTTTATATAGGGAAACTCCAATGTTTGATTAGCGGGATGCCCATAGTGCAAAATCCGAGTTCAGTAATATCGGTTTTTCCAATGATAACATTGAAATCGAGTGTCGATTTATTCAAATCTATAATATCGACTGTTTCTACCTAAGTAGGGTTGACTATAGAGCCGATTCCAGGTATCTTGTAAACTTGTACACATACATACACAAGATTAAGTAATTTTAATCATCTTCGGAGATATACGATTCGATTATAGGGTTGGCTTAAAATCGAATGACTCCGCCCGAAACTAACAATTATGGATTTAAGTAACTCTGATACAAATAGTCCACAAATGCCCACACAAGTGACAGATCGATTTCAGTATTCTAAGCTTGCTGTGAAGTAAAATATACTTCGTACATTTTCCTTGTCCAAACGAGGCTGAGAAAGACGATTTCTAAAAACAAATGAATAGTATAGATGATGGCGAATTATTCAGGTCAGGTACATGAGACTATAGTTCTTTGAAAGAGCTAAATCTATTTTTTTGAACGGCATTTAACTCACGTAGGAGTGAAAATGCCACAACGTTTAAAAGGTAATCACACTATATTCAGTTCGTAATTTCGCTTGTTTTAAGCAACCTAGCTAGAGAACTTGGTGGAGCTATAAACATTAATTATTATAATATGTCTAGTAGTAAAGGTACTTTGGTGATGATTTTTTGATATTTTATTAATAATTGGTTAAATAATGTTTAATATCATTAAAACCTTGTATATGTCAATATAATTTAAAATAAAATTATGTTAAAATATCTTTAAATATGTATGTAAAAAATCCCTCATGTAAAAGTCCTCGATTAATCCCACAAACTACTCAACCGATTTTTTATATGTATTTTATTTACTAAATTATTAAAATAAAACACATATTATTGTATGGTATTACATCAAATATCGTTATAATTTTTGGAACATCATTAAAAGAGAAACATCGCCATTTGGTTTTCAAAATATATAATTTGCTTAGTTTTATAACATTTAAAACGAAATTTAAAATTGAGTATTGTAATTAGACACAATGACCAAGTTTTTAAAGATAATTTTAAAATACAAAGAGGGCAAGTAAATGATAAAAATATTTTTATGATACATTTTGCAACACTCAATTTACGAGAACATCATTAATTTAGACACGACCCGTCAGTAACACGTCATCTCGGTAGTAGACTGTATACTTTTCTGTTTAACACTTGCAAGATACAAATAGGTATGCAGATCGAAATTCATTTTGAAACATTTATGGTCGTTTTACGTAATCTGTCTGTCCATGATGTCTAGTTAGGTATATCTAAATATAATAATAAATACTTTGACTTTTCGACAGTTTCTAGGCAACTGATTTGAGAATAATTAATAGAAAAATCTAATAATCGAAAAAAATTATATTGCTCAATGATCACTGTACTCAGGTTTAAGTTCCCTACGAAGTTATCATGATTAACCATTTTTATTAATGTGTAAAATGTTGTTTGTGACTCAACGTGACCTTTCACACTATATTGACACCCAAATGCGATTTTTTTATGCTTTATTTTGTAATCACGATTCGTTCAATATAGATCACCGGTTGCTAAGAACCCGTGATTATTTGAAGGTATTCTGATATAATACTGAGTTTAATTTTTTATCAAATGTCATACCTACTGTTACCTACATCTATTCATTATGTAATTGGTTGAATCTTCGTTTTATGTAAGATAGGAAAATTTTGAATTAAATGTCAGATACTTTACTAATGCAATGTTCGCTTATATAAATGAAGTAGAACGAAAAAAGCACGCAGTAGATCTGTGACGTAATAGACCTCGCTGGGGGCTAAGAGCGCTACGAACAATCTTTATTTTGCGATAATTTATTTATGACAGGAAAATTACTATCGTAACCTTTACTTTAATGTACAACAAAATTTATAACTTTGTTTTTAATTTCGTTTATGTGGAGCACTAAGCGAGTTAATGACTCTTTCATGCGTGAACTGGACATTTCATTGGTATGTAGGTAAAGGTGCGTCGGTATGATTGACGTGACTAAAGTTACACGTTACGTGGAGATGTTTAAGATAACGTTACATTCGGCCATGACTGAAGTTTGTGATTAAAATATTAATGATATCTGTGCCATTGACACTGACCCATTCAAATATTTTGTCAACAAAAACTTCCGTTTAAGGTAAACTCAAGATTAATTAATTGCACATTAAATATTCGAATACATTTGTGCGTTTTAAGGTTTACATTTATATTAGCAAGATATATAATTTTAAACTTAATTCATGATGAACTGCGTATGTTTTGTTTGAGTTTAGCCGTGACCACGATCTTTGGAAGTCGGTAGAAATAACGGTGTACAAAATATATATCGTAAATAACTGTGTCGTAAAAAATATTATCAAGATGTTATTGGCATTTACCCACGAGTGATTGAATATTATTATACTTTAGTTTTAATCTAGAAGCGTTCTAGACGACGAACGGAATTGGCTTTTTATGAAGATTAAGTATTGAAATAGCGTGGTGGGTGTTTTTTCGTCGATTAATTGTGGCCTGAGCGAGTCTACGCCCGCTATTCGGAGGTCTACTAAGCTGGATGCGCGGCTAAGTCCGGGTGTTGTGAAATGTGAAGGCCGCCCGTCGATGCCGACTTCAGTTGTCAGTCCCTGTGCCATTTAATTCGGGTCTAAATGACGACTACACTTGATCTGATTCATGTC
>DWPA01000351.1:0-26817 GCA_018251375.1 Calpodes ethlius
GGGGCAGATATTTAGTTCTCGGGTCATGGGTGTCAGTGACGTGTTGTTTGTGTTATCCAAGCCATTTGCGACACAGATAAATCCTACTGCGGGGGTATGAGTGTGTGAGCGTTTAAAAAAAAATATACGTTTGCGATCTTTATCAATGGTAAGAATGGATAGATGCCAAGTTGACCACATAGCTACAATCGACTATGAGAGCGCTGGGTTACTAGGTGGGTTAGTATTTGTTAAAGAACTAATTATTTCTTTAAGGTCTTTTTAAAATTTAATTTGTAGATCACGTAGGCACCTAGGTACCTACTAATTCAATTAAGATTTTCAAAATATCGAACATCGCCGGCGAAATCTATGCCGCTACAACGGGTCACAGGGTAGCAGACGTACGGCTACCTGTGTCGCACCATAATATGCAGTGATTCATTCTTACAAAATCTGCTCTGTTCTGTGCTGCGAGGAGTTGCCTAGTCTGCCTACCTACCTCAACCTAGAAAAGATTAGAATTTGCGTAGTCTGTCAAACATTGATTATTTTGTTAATTACATAATTATGTGCGTTAGTTTAAAATACTTCCTTTTTAAGATTATATTAGTCACGAAGACACACTTCTGGCTAACTATCATTAACGGAACACGATTACTAAGATGTATCAAATGTGTACCTAATAGTAGGTGCCAGAGTACAGAGTAGGTACATAACACACCGTTTAAATGCTCCCTAGGGGCCGGACTGTACACTACCAGAGTTCGAACTACTCAATGCCTAAGCAATTTGAGTATTGATTAATCACTTAGGTGGTTTGATAATATTTTATAAATGTTTCAGAATGCTTGATTTAACAAAATGAATGCAGCATACCGTGAAGCAGACGGAAAATCCGTACATAAATACATAATTTTTTTTTTTGGCCTTTATATTTCGAGCCGTAATCGTGAATGCAAATTAGAAAATGTCAGTCCTCCAACATTATGTAAACCGTATGTATCTTTGGCATATGAATTAAAAACGCAACGATCATTATGTCAAATTGGGTAAAAAACCTCCAGCATAATGAAAGTATACCGCTGGCTCCTGGTCATGTGCGAATGTAAGGGTTCGCAAAGAAAATATGTGTTTTTAGCTTCTTATTCCGACTGAAACGGTACTCCTTATGTTTATACTTCAACTCCGAATGTAATTCAATATGGATGTTTGGTCGATAAGTTAATACTAAAGCTAGATGTTGCCTTTGTGTAGCCGGGACTTAACGCTGAGATGACATCAAAGGAAATAAACCTTTGACATTCCCATCTTATGACCAATATTGACGAAGGAACTCGTTTGTCACTCATGATATCCTAGTATGTACTATTTACACCAAGAAGGAAATTCATAAAATTTTTGTTAAATTGTGCAGATTACACAAATATATTATATAGTTAGGCCGATATAGATTTTCCTGTTAACATAGTGTTCATATTTTTAATTAATATGTATGTTTTACAATTCCAGTATTTTTTTTTTAAACATGTAATACAAAGCGCGAAAAGGAGGGAAGTGAGCTCAAAGATTAGTTAGGTATGAATGGTATGTAGGTCAGATGAGGTGTGAAAAGTTTTAATTTATTATGACGACACATGGACCCAATAAAGGAATGATAATAAAGTTGTTTTTTGTGTTTACAAAACAACATTTCTGGCTTCCGTTACTTCAGATTTCCGCCACAGATAATAAGCGACTACTCCCATATCACTGGCACCGCAAGTCGCGTTAAAGACCTATATTCAAAAATGTGAAGAACTCATACGTTAATTTTGCCGTAGCTAGAGCTAAATTATTTTGTAATACGCATTTAAAAAGTGATGTCTGAATTCTAAATCGATTTTTCTTTGCGACACGTACATACTTCTGTAGCTGCGTAACGAGAACAAAATTAATGATGCGCTTAAAATAAAACTCGGAGATAAAACGTCAATGCCATCGTAACATTAGATGATGAAAGGTAACAAGAAACATCAACAAAGGTCACCTAAGCAAACACAGGTACCGAAGAAAACCCCGGAGTGTATTCAACAATCGATATAGTAATTTGTAACTGTACTCAGGCGCATTCTTGCGCGCCTGGCACCGAGTGGTACCGCTCGCGCTCCGCCGGGCGAGCGGACGAATTAAACTCCTATCACATAACATTACGGCTCAAACTTCATTACGCACAGATGACGAGCCGGCTGACACGACGCGCGTCCGCGGCGAACGAATCAAATCAAATCTGAACTTTAACTCGCAGCAGCAAAAGTTAAATTACAATAACTCACGATTACAGAACACAACACACACACAAGTACACAATTCTTTGCATAAATGACAACATAAAGTAAACTATATAAAGAAACGATAAAGTTCTTATTGCATCGTGAGATGAGCGACGGATTAGTGCGACCAGAGTGAACTTGCGAGTCGGGCGAGTTGCGCCATATTAAATTAACGAAAATGTATGAATGAACGTCGACACGTATGTGTGTAAAGTTTTATGAAGATGGATGGATTCGTTATAAATCATACAGTAAATTTCAGTGTTACAACACCAGTTAATCATCATTAGATCAATAACAATAACGAATAGACGCGTCGTTTTGACAAATGGCGCCAGACGGCGTAGTGTACCGGCACGCAGACACGGACGTCTAACTCATACCCCTAATAATGAGTAATTGAATGACAAAACGTTAAATAATCCGCATTTACCACAAAGGAAGACTGTAGTAATATTTTAACATGGCTCAGTTAACTATTACACCTACAGAAGCACACAATTATTTAATTGTAAAACCTCTTAGAATATTTAATGATTTAACAATGGACGACATTTTATCTAAGAATACGAATCGATAATTCGTCTATTTGGGAATGATACTAAGGGATAAATTAATACTATGTATGGTTCTACAACCACATAGTCAAGTTACATTTCACCGTTGTAATTTATTATTCATTGGTTTATGAAATATTCTAATCTACCTGCGATCTAATGAAGCATTAGCCAGTTAATTCGAACTTACATCTACATACGATGCTGTAAAAACTATAATTCACGAAGTAGATCATCAGAAAAACGGAACGCTCAATACTTGTTACCAGCAACAACATTTCAAAGAAGGATTTCCATGTTGCGTAATTTTATTTCATTAGAGTGAACCGTATTTTTGTACTGAACTCGAGTGGGCAGAGCTCAGCTCGGCTGGGTGACAAAGTGCCAACACTTCTTAGCGTCTTCCGGACTAAATGAACCTCTACCGTCGTGGACATAAACAAACTTTTTCTCTGTATAAACAAGTACGATGAATGAGTGCGACGCAGTAGAAGGATACACACACGAGTGTCGCGAGAGCCTCGCCCTGCACTATCAATTAGCATGAACCTGAACTAGGTCTGCTCGTTGATCTAAACTTAACTGTATGTCACTTACTAATTAAGTCCAAAATTCAAGCTTAGCTAGAGACTAGCAGTAGGTTAGAGGTAGCCTCGCAGCGGAAGTGAGGCATGGTCTACTTCGAATGCAACAATCAAATTTCGTAGAGATTTAAGAGAATATTAATCGCCAAGATGACTGTTATAGTTTGTATTCGGTATAACTGATCTGCTTCAATAATATTTTTTATTAGTAGAAGCCGGAGCTCCGAACATTTATTTTATCCAGCGAAATCAGATTTTTCGTGTACAAAGTATTATATTAGCTTACATTTAAAAATCCCAAGTTTCAACTTTATAATATTACGATGTAATGAGGCGTTTTGCGTTATACCGAAACACAACCCAAGACAGACAAAAAACAAATTACATAGTTATTTTTTCTATAGAATAATTAAGCCGACCTACATAAAGAAATACAAAAATATTTTATGTAAAAAATATTGTATTTATAGTCTTATTAATCCATACCCATATTATTAATTCGAAAGTATGTTTGTTCGTTTGCTTGTCGTTTCACGACGCAACGGAGCGTCTTTATGGTATGACTTGTTTTGGAGATATTTGGGAAGACGACGAGTACTATAGGACACTTTTTATCGTGAATACACATCTTATTTCGGTGGCCAGATCTCTTACAATGTATATTTCAGCAAAATGAAAGAAAATGTTTAATGTGATGATAACTGAGCGTTGCCTAGCAACCAATGATAGAAAGGATTGTCAACCATATTATTGCTGTTCTTTACTCACACGCGCGCGAAGCCGCGCGCAACATCTAATGATATTAGGTTACTGTAAGTTGCGGGACCCGACAGATGAAAGGACTAGAAGGAGATTGGGATAAAAGGGTCAACGTTAAGGACTTGTCCGACTTGACGGCTCCTCGAGACATTATCGACACACGTTGGCCCTACATGTTTCAACTAATCACCGCGCCCTCGTCCAGATATTGAGTTTTGAAATCAAGTCGTGAACTTTACGATTGTTAAAAATGTTTTAACCATTCAGTTTTTATGACTGACTTATATTTTATTTATGGCAATTTTGAAATAATAAGTTTGAAAAAGATGTTATGATCATGTTCCTTTTCGGGTTTTATGTCAAGAAGAGTAGACGATAAAAAAAAATAGAGTTTAATGTATACGTTTTTGGAACAGAAATATTAACATGAAATTGTAATACTATTGCTAGAACAATTGTTTTATTTTTCATAATATGATCAACCACAATACGTGGTAAAGTATGTATATATCTATTGCATCGAACTATTTAATAGAATGTATTTTTTGTCCACGATAGGAGAATCGGTGGAATCCCGCACTGGCAGTGACCTTGACATTGCACGTGTCCAGGCGAAAGTGACTCTCCAGGAGGTGGGCCGCGAGCATTAGCCTTGGTAGTCTGTCTCCGTTGTAAAAAAAGTATACGTGTAATAAAGTGTTTTTACGACGTATCGTTTTTATTTCGTTTTAAGTTCCTATTAAATATTCCAAACAAGGTTTAAACAAAATTATGTTTCAATATACCTTGAATAAGGTTAAAGAAATAGGAAAATGTACTCATTTAAATAACGCTTCTTTATTGTAGAGAGAATTGAGTCGGAGTCTTTGGACGAGTGCTTGATTGTAACCAAAGCAACCAAAGGCTCTGTTTCCATAACTTATTGTTAATCCACTATTATATCATCAATCACAACCCTACATTGGATTTCTTCAACGACTTGGCGTTATATTCATCACAGCCCATAACTGTCTCACTACTGGGCCCGTGTCTGCTCTTACAATGTGAGGGGTGCAGGTCATAGTCCAGCACGCTGTGCAAGTGCGGATTAACAGACGTCACACACCGGTGAGAACCTCATGGAGAAACTCTCAGGTGTGCAGGTTTCCTCACGATTTGTTACTTCACGAAAGCAAGAGATTTTTAAAAATTAGAGATGCGTGCGCGATTTGTTTCCACACCCCCACGTTCGGGAAACCAACATTTAAATTACATTTCATTTCAATAACGAGGTATAGTTCGAGATCGAGTATTGCAGGGAAACGATTTGCTACTAAATGTGTAGCGAAACTAACTTGATAGGGGAGCGTGTGAAGCGTGCCAATCGACCAGCTGGACTGTGACCTTGGTGGCTCTAATTTTGACAGAAGATTAAAATTAATCAGCAGGACTGATGAGTTGATTGGTTGGACAAGTAATGTAATGTAAGTAATGACAATGTCAACGAATGTATGGTGTATAGTGAAGTAATGAACGACGACGTGTGGCGGTGAAGAGGAAAAAATACTTTAATCATATAACCAATGGTTTAATTTGAAGAATCCAGTCGTCCTCATTTTTTTTTCTTGTTCACTTACAAAGTACATTATATTTCTCCTTTCATATATCATAATATTACATATAACATAAGAATATAACTTAGAGGTTTTTTCTTCTTGATACCAGTCGATAGTGACCCTTTTCTTTCACTAGATATTATTATAATTCTTCAACAGTTTCATAACATTCAATCGTCAAATAAAAGTCGCAATTTAAACACAAATGTGCTATGTCGACATTTCGCGAGGACCGAAACAAAATGTTGAATGAGCATCACAATACAATACACTCGGTTCACTTGCCACAGATTATACAGATTCCTACCTTATGCCATTAAGAAATAGTCTATTTTGACACAACACAGGATTTAATGGTTCGAGAAGGTTGAATGTGTGCCGCCGCATCAAAAATGAATTTGCCAAAAAGACACTTTAATACCTCGCAGTAGAGTCTGCCGTGACCGATGGCTAAGTAAGAGGTGAAGGTATACCTAGACTTGGGTTAGGGGTCAGTGACCGGAGCGAGTGCGTGGGAAACCTTACACACGGAGAAGGGATGCGTAAGGACAGATCTTATTTGATTAAAGTTTCGTCACAAACACATTTGAGCAAATCGCCAACAGATCTCTAAATGATGATGGCGCAATGGGAAAATGATAAAATGATTTAATGAAAACTGTACAGAATTTTTGATATTCATATTGGCAATTACCAGTACTGATGAACAGATGTTGCCTACCTAACGTTATGTTATGTTCATGCGATCAGCACATATGAAACTGTAGTTACGTTTTATTTAATAAAATAAGAGGGTACCAGCTAAGCAAGAGTCTTGAATTTTCTTTAATCTTTATAGGAGATCCGAACCGAAATTATGAATAGCAAACAATATAAAGATATTTTAATATCAACCCGTAAACAACGAATAGAAAAAGAGTTGCTATATATAAAGCACATTTTCTATTTATGAAATGCAAAAACAATTCAAGGTCACATAACAGTCTCGAACATTCATTCAGTCCGTGGCAACCCTAAACATTGAATCCTGATCGTACTTGAACATGATCAACTCCAAAATTCTATACTTCTCGGTTCGATTGTCTGAGAGTTAGTTATCAAACGGTTTCCCCGCCTCCTTTTGACTTTTCGTCCGGAAATACGTCTTTAGCAAAGATCTCTTTGTAAGCTTGGTGGCCTGATGATCATATCTGGGAAGCGACCGTGAACCGATTGTTCTAGTTCGGAACTTGTACGGCCTATAAGTACAAGTATAGATGTCGTCACTCGTCTCTCTACTCGGCACCGACGGGCACCGCCTCGCTTCTTGGGTTTAAGATTTCTTAGCAGGTTTCACAGTAGTCCATTAGTCACAAGATAGTATTTAACAGGATCCATGGAACTAGTTAATATCCCTTCAAGAAATATAAAAAGGCAAATAAGATATTTTAAGTCATAGGTAAGAAGATTCTCGATAAAGACACAATTTAAAGTAAAAAAATATATAATCATTTCTTTTGATATAAATGCTCATGATAAGAGGTAACCACTGGTCAGATGGCCTGTTTGATTTTTGCGCACTGGAAACTGAAATACAAAGCTTCATCTATAAGTATGCCTAGAGTTTTTTAAACGAAAATATAATTTACTCGTAGCAGTTCCTTGTTTGCATGTCTCAGCCCATTCTGTTTTGTCGGCATGATACGTTGCAAGTGAGGTCACGGCCGCATGGAGGTTATTCACCTAGTGATAACGCAGGGGCTTTACTTAGTGTAAGTAACAGGTGAAAATTAAATGTATTTTTACGATGTCTCAAGTGTATGATTTCATAACATTGTGATACTAAATCCGAAAAAAATTCGCAAAGATATCCTCCACCTCGAATAGGAGTTACACCGCTTAAAAATAAGTTATTGCCACTTCGCAACAGGTAGAATGATGTTCGTAATGTTTCGTACTACTTAAAGTAATTTACTCGTAGCAGAGGAGGGATTGAGGCAAATTATATTCAAAGATGGGACAAAAATATGTAAAAAGAATTTCAACCTAGCGTACATTAGAATTTTCAATCTTATTCCGGTTGATTTAGCAGTCGTCATAACGATTTCAATGTGACATATAACGCAAGCATTAACATTTGCATTCCACACGATGACAAATTCAAGATATTTGACCTCCGGCATCGAGTGATCCAGAGCGTGAAGTCCCTTTACCAGTAAGAGGTTTTAGTGTTACACTTGGAAACTTTATTGGTATTCTGGAAGTATTTGAAGGACAATAATAATTTCAATGTTCTCCAACTTTTAAAATCTGGTAAGAGAGAGCGTTCGCGTAGGAAGGAAGGCGACCTTCAGATTGATATAATGTCTTTGCGGCCGGAAAGTTTGAAGTAATTACAAGACATAAAATTTGTCACCTTTAAATTGGCCTCATACCAAGAATCTAGCTAAAGTCCATAGCCAAATTCCAAGCTCGAATTTGTGATTTACAATATTAGTCAAAACATATATGACAATATTAGTCAATAGGTAATCGACGGCCCCGTAGCCTAGTTGGTAAGGACCCTAACTGTGAAGCGTGGGGTCTTAGGCTCGATTCCGGGCGGGAGCAGATATTTATGTGACAGATAAATATTTGTTCTCTGGTCATGGGTGTCAGTGAAATGGTATTTGTGTTGTCCATGCCATACGCGATACAGGTAATCCTACTGCGGGGGTATGAGTGTGTTAGCATTTATTATTATTATTAATTATTATATTGATAAGAGCTAATTGGATTTCATTTGGAGTAGTAATACAGGAAATACCTATAACTACATTAAGTATATTGAACATTATAAAATAAAAAATAGTAAAAATCCTTCTCCCTTGCATCAAACAATGATAATCCAACACCATACAAAGAATAAAAACACCTGGACCGTAGTTTCCTTCAAGCAAAAGTTAATTAAGTCCCCTACATCCACATAAATGATCTTGTTAAAACTATCTCGTCTCCGGAGTTCGTAATAATAAGTTCACCTTTAGTTTGACGAGACCGTCTCGGGGAGAACTAATCGAGAACACGGCCATGTCATGGTATAATGATGGCCGTTCTAATCCCGGTGATAAAAGTTAAGAGCGTTGCCTCCCAGACTCTCAGTTTTAACAACGCAGTAATGGAACTGTTTCCGAACCAATTATTACTTCGAGCTCGACCGACACACCAATTTCTAACTTGACTTGGCACTTGACTCTAACAAAAATTGGCACTTTAAAGTTTAACTATCAAAATCTAGAACCTTCGAAAGTATCCAAATACTTCACTTGAGTGTATATTAATTGTATTTTAAAAGATTACAACGCCATTTTCACGAACAATGTTCTATTGTTCACACCGTATTATACGCATAATATTTTTCCTAAGCACTTGGATTCTAGATCCTGGTTTTCCAGTAGAAGACCTGAGGGATTTCCATCTAATTCAATTGATATTCCCACCTAAGAGTAGACGATATCTCCGCGTCAACAGGTGCTCGGAGTCAGGTGGGCGGTCAAGTATACCATGTCCTTGTCACGTCTGCGCTGAAACGCATTAACTCACGGGCTAACAATGACACTATGCGGATATAGTCAACTGTTTGTCAGGATAATTAATGAATCCCGATTACCAAGAAATTTAATTTTGTATGGAACTCCTTTAATGTAGCTAAGGTTTTAACGCATTCATTAAAACGCATTTGGGCGCAGTCATTAACTATGATTTACGCAGATCTGACAGAGATCTTATCTCTCGTTATCGAATTAAAACAATAACTATTCGAGCGATGGTAAGGAATCAAATTTTTCAAATTATTCTTCAGTAATTTTTGGACTTTAAGAGTTAACTACCCAAATAACTGAGCGCTCCTTTAGAAGAAGAGTATATTTCAGGAAAATCAGTTCGAAATTTCAAGTTTCTTCAGCTTGCGGACTAGGAACAAACTTTCATAATAATTCCATTCATCTGCGTCGTCGTTACCTGCAACAAACAAAAGTTTTTGAATATTAAAATGAATAAGTTACATTTCTTTGGTGAATATTTTGTACTAAGTTACTTATTAAGTGGATTGTTTGTAACTGTTCATTTTGTGTTGATAATGAATATTAAAGATATAGGCCAAGAGAATGAAACATAACCTGTAGGATATGTGGGCAACATTCACTAGTCATATTAATGCCTATCCCGGAATTGAACCAGAGCGCCTCGCTTGGAAATATTATGTTACAGAGTCGTCAAATTGTGATGAATACTATTGTAACTAAAACTAGATATATTTCACTTCATCCGATGATAGGTTCTAATCTCCCTTGCTCACGGTAACGCTACCTGTTGCACCTCTCACGGACACAAGTTTAATCCGCCTTTACTTGTTAAACGGTCTCCTTCCGATGAAATTCTAAAGTTGTCCCAATAACTGCCTCCTTCAGTTTTATTCTCGGAGAGCAATAAACGGTTCTAGCGGTAGAGTGGCTCCAAGTTCTATGTCCACTTGTTTCATACAATGCCAATTCAGATAAATTTTCAGTTTGAGTTCGAAGAGGTTTGTATAATCAACGTTAAATTGTGGCAGAAATAATTACAACTGCCGACATCGGTGATTCAAACGTAGGGTATACAAAGTTCCGTTCGGTCAGTTTGAGATCAACAATCAGTATATTCTATTACACTAATGAATAGAGCAGATAGGGTCTGATTAATTAATCGCTGATTAAGCCGGCCAAAGTTAATCAGTGGGCTAGGTAACTGGTAATGGCCTCGTAAATTAGAGCGATTTGTAATTCATTTTGTACGAGTTAATTCGTATTGTAACCCACGTTGTTATAGAGCTCGGTATTACACCGGGCGACATTTACAAATGAAGGATTCCAGCTCAGTCGTCGAGAGTTACAGTAATGTGGTGTTCCATAAACAAGCTAGTTGGCCTGGCAAACGTTACGTCGCTTAACGAAATGACTAATAGACGCATCAGCGACGATGATATTATGAATGTGTCATTGATTGACGACTAGTTATAAATAACAAATACGCAGACCCGCGATGCCGCCCATCATTTATCTCCATGTCGGCCCAAGAAGGAAAAATAATATTTTTTAGTATTTTATTTTACCATTTTATCGCCGTGATAAATATGTAGTCCTATGCCAAATTACAGCGGGCTCAGCGCTAAGTTACGGTGAGAGCAACGGATGAACCAAGGGGAAAACTATACAGGTTCTTCATTAAATACGGAGTCCTAAAAAGCAAGTGAATCACTTGTTTGGTCCACGTTTTCTGTGGCTCTTACAAGGAAAAATTCTTTGAGACATTAAATTTGTTACCGTAACCAATTGTTGTGTTATTTTGTAACACTGGATTATAAGTAAACCAGTAATAAAATGAATTAAGATCTTTCAAAAACAAAAAGGTATTACGAGACATGATCAGGTATTTTCGTTGAGATATTCGCGTCCCTTCATAAAACATGGAAATCTCTTAATGGGCGTAGAAGGGTCAGGATGCCAAATAAAAAATAAACCTACAAGAGCAAGAGCAATACGGCCCTTCTCTCACACTATATTTCCACAAGTAGGATACTTCTTCCTCGGCTGTCACCAGATTTATGACATTATAGTGTTTGTTCATGCGGCGCTGGTACAAATGCGCACCATATTCACCTATCATTCCCTTCTCCAATTCCCTTTCAAAATTCACCGATTAAAACAAACATCCTTGTCTTCGATTCTATCAAATCAATATTACAATATACAATTCATAATATGCATATATTCGTGAGCGCACTGCGCTGATTTTCAATGCTTCTGAATACTGCTAATCATTCGGTACAATAACTCTTGTACAACGTTAACAGTAAACCCGCGTCTATGTAATCAGTACCCTCTTAGTTAAGCGGTAATTGAATCGTCAGACGAGCTCCCAGCCGACTAGCGACTGCACCAAACATCTTAATTAACAGCGTCGATGACAACTATTCAATGTGTATCAGAGCTGTGGAGCAGAGGTTATCAACTTGAGAGAATATCAAAGTGGTTAAATTAAGTTTTAGTTTCCAACGAGGTGTTTTAATTGTGAACGGTGAGATCGTAGTCACAGAAGTCCATGACCTTTCTTACTAGAGTAAAGTCCGCCGCCTTTCGCGCCACGCTACTTTGAATGATATCACTGGGACTGCCCTTGTCTCCGCTAATATATCGGCCCAAAAATTTCTAACGATATCAGGTATATCAATGGAAAGATCCCCGACGGTGTGACCTGTATGTCTGTTTATGTTCATAGATCATATCATGGCATCTAATTCATCTAGTGTAATAAGGCATAAGTATTTAATATAACATATATTTAATGCAATTTTGTTTGGATCTCTGATACAAGCCTCTTACACTGTAGATCAGGTTATCCCAAAGTGATCGCTGTCAAGGTTTACTAGAGGTTGACATAACTGATTTTGGAGGTCGACAAGGTCAATAAATCTACCCCTATTATAAATTAACAGAAGTTCCTATTTGAAATTTTCAATATACTGCATACGTTTTGTTATATGTACCTACCATCTTATTATAATAAGGAATAAATAATATTTCAGTAAGAAATATCATTTTTATACTTTAAAAAACTCAACAAGCCAATAAACGAACACAACTTCGTACAAGATGAAAAACTCGGCAAGAGAAAAAAAACCTAGTCGTAGAGTTTTTAAAGTAATTTGGCTATAGGGGTGTGAGGTACCAGTTCATTTTGGAAAAAAGGTCTGCGCAAAAAAAACGACTAGAACATCAAAATAAACCATTTTTCTCGCAGAGGCTTTAAATTATGCAAGTAATGCCAAACTTCTCATGGTAACTTCCTACGTGTCACCTCTTTTTATCCTGACATTGCTTCACATTAGCTTCTAATAAATCAAATTCAGCTTCTGCAAATTCCACCTCAACCAATTTAACAGTCCAGTGGCAATGTTCTCCTCGCTCGTGTACAATATATTAGTTTCAGCTGGTGGTACCAAAAAGGCGTGCAATTATCCAAACTCCTCGGGGATGCGAGTGAAGTGAGAGCAATTACTGAGAGCGACGGCCATATTTATTTGTTAACAACGACGCCATTTGGCCAATCGCCAGCCGAGCGGCTTAAACACCAGCACGTCATGGCCGGCTTGCTTAATATTATACTTCTGAAAAACTAGAGGTACTTCTTTATATTATTATAATATATTACTGGATCCCAGCAGACCAAGGGCTATTCCAGGTGTAGGTTAAAGACTTCCCCACACGGCTCCAAAACGAAATAAGCGCTAGTAACGCAAAACTTTTCGCAAACCATGTTTAGATTTTAGCTACTCAAACCAAATGGATGGAGTGTAACGTAAACACTGTTCGCAATGTTATATCTATACATTAAGGTCAGAAGCCTAACACCTGTCAAAAAGTCATAATGTTTGTCATTAAGTTACCTACTAACTTAAAACAAACAATATAAATATGTCAAGGATATAATATAAAGCCATTTCAGGACACCTTAAGGTCGTATATTTCAACAAAGTTCCACCACGACTGCAAAGCCAACTCCTAAGTCGCGGAAGAGTTTGACGAAGCTGAACAAATGCTATTTATCACCACCATACTCTAAGGGGTAAGCAGTTATCATATTTCGCCACTAATGGTCCCCCCAGCAATCCCAACTTCTCGCGGCAATGCTCAGTCCAGTCGATCCCTATAGACACAAGCCGTGACCTACGACTGCATTTTCCTTCCTACATCCAACTTGGAAACATTTTTCATTCCTCAAACGTTTGAAGAGCTTTCCTTGAGCGTCAGCGGAGCGGCATAAATCACGCAGCGGTTGTTTCGCGGTTACCGGATGTGACGTGCATTTACATAAGTTCCATTTCTCTGGGGCACGAATGCACGATGCACTATGTCTCCGGATGCAAATCTTTATAAACATTACTGTGCTGGAGCGTGACTTAAGCGTATTGCGATTACTCATAAGTTAGACCAAGTGTTATTCACAAGTAGTAATCCAGCTAGATGGGGTCACACAACTAGTAACATAGTCTGAGGAACACTTTCAAACTTAAAGGATCTAATCAACTAAACATACATTCTCTCAATATTTATATGTGATAAGGAGCAAACGAGCCCGCACCGCCACCCGTCCTCTGCCGCCTCAACAAACCTCGAATAGGTCTGTACAAGGAACGGCAGCTAGCTAGTAACTCCAGTTGGTATTAGGTATTAATAAAAAATATTCGTTTTTTAGAACTGTGGACGTGAGGATTGTTACTGCAGGTTAGTGCTCGCAATAATCGTCTATTTAGTAATTGTTAGTAATTTATTCCACTCGAAGTTAGTCACAGATGCGTCGTTACCCTGAGATGATGACAAATAATCGTCTCTTACATCAGCGTAACCGGCATCTGAACTGTGCGACTGAGCTTGTAATCCGACGATCGCAAGATCGGGTTACTGTGGTAGTGTTGTGAATGGTCCTTGTCGACAATTCAAGAAAAAGGTATAGAGCGTAAATAATTTGTTTATCATTATCTATATAACGCGCTTTATCCAGGGGGGAGCTGTACTTACAGTACTTCGTTATTTTTAAGTCAAATAAAGATCAAAGAAATAATAAGAACATAAAATCTAATCTAACAGAATATTTCGTTCATCATAATTTGAAAAACAGTCGTTGCTACACTGTATACACAATTATGTCACCCGCTAGACAATATTACCACTTTTTTATGAATGTAAATTATTGAAATTTGTAGATAAAAATACACTTATATTAATAATTCGTAGTAGTCTTATAACATAAAGTTAAGCATGAAATAAAATTGTTTATAAGCGATATTTATAAATAACAAAGGTTTCAATATTTTTTAATTCACATTTATTAAAATATAAAGTCCAAAATGGTTCTCTTCCCCTGGCTCGTCTTGGTTACAATTGATTTGACTGCGGAGGCCAGGACATAAACGAGGGTTAACGCATACTTCCAATCGTTATTCAAGGAGCTCAATACTTGTACGGTTAAAATAGAGCACCCATATTATAAGGGGATTTTATGATTCTGTACTTAGATCTTTCACCTGTACTATGCTACCTTATCACGTGACTGAATATAAATATTTAATTTTAATTAAACCCTTGGGACACCGGGATGGAAAGTCAGTAATATACATATAAACTGAGACACGCTGTAACAAATTGGAGCGTTCGAGTCTAGATGAATGAATCAAAGCAATCATCAATGGCCGTCCCGCAATCGGCTCGTCTTACTACGTCCACTCGTCGAATCAACGCATCTCGTGAGCGCGCCATCCCCCCCTCGCCCGCGGACGGCAGACGGTCGACAGCGGACGGTCGACGGCGGACGGCGGACATCTCGTCGCCTCAATTAGCGACCCCACGAGAACACCGCGGGTCTATGACACGGGTTTATAGGTCAAAACGCTATTTTCATAACAAGTTTGTTGCAGTTCACTTATAGGGGAACGAGGCCTGCAACGCATCTACATCTGGACTTAACAAACGTGTTGCATGCTTGATAATATACGAGCTTCATATTAAGATTTAAATCTTCTGAGGAAACATTTATTTTTTATTAAGTTTGAGGTGAAAGCAGTGTTAAGAATTCGTTCATATTAGTATTGAAATAATTAAGCACAAAATTGTAATTAAACGCGACGGGAACGATATCTGAGTGATCTTACTTTTATAATTGACCACAGGCGTGTCGTGTTGAACGTTTAAATAAAAATTAAAAAAGAGAAAGTAATATAAATGATTGCACGTCACAAGTTTGTCGAACTGTCACATATAAACATAGTCTTCTGTGGTCTGCTGAACAGAAAGCCACAACATGATCATTCATTAACACCAGAATTATCGAACATACTTTCCCCAAAGTATTTTTAGATATCAATGAAGTAACCACACGAAAAGTAAAAAATACGGAATCTGTTAACGAAATAGCGCACGCAATCTACACTGGCGCACCCTGTTAAAAGATATTAGTTCGGACTTGCGAATACCAATACCAACCTCCAGAATCTTCGATTCCGTTAATATTCGCCTCTCGCGCATAATTTGACGGAATTCTTCGATGGTATTAGCAAAGCAATTCAGAATCGACGGCGACGCGGAGGAATCTGAACAAGGGCTATTGGCTGGGCGGCCGGCTGGCGGGCTGGCGAACTGGAGGCGCGGGCGCGGGCGCGGGCGAGGGTGCGGGCGCGGGCGGCGTGGCGCGCGGTGCGGTTTGCATAAGAATTCCGAGATTTGTACCAGCTCGCCTGTCAGATTTACATGCGAAAATACAATGAATTATCTTAGCCAGTACTATGGGTCCCTTTTTTCGTTTTATTCCTCATATTTTACTACTTATTCACATTTAGGTGGATCTCATTTATTTGTTGATGTGGGTATTCAATTCACTGACCTGTACTGTTATATTAAATATGTTACAATTGGAGGCAAACGTTTTTTTTTTCACGATAATAATTGTATGTTTTAACTAAAATCCTCTACCTACAGCAGAACAATTGTACTTGTCCGTAAATGAGGGTGATCACTTGCAACTCTTCCATCAGCCACTCAAGTTACGAAAAAGGAAATAACCGCTTTAATCTCATTCTCCACAACGTCAAGTATTCCTCATTGACAGACCCTTTATTTTAATAGAAGCTAGAAGAGGGCTTGCTTCCCGTTAAACATAAGTGATGGGAGCTGCCAGCTGGTTAACTAGCTGTTAACCGAAACCGGTCACATCAGGCGGTACCCTGTCAGACGTCGGTCACAACAAGTTCAAGTCGCAACAGCTATATCACAAAGGTATATTTCGTGATGAAGCCGGCGCAGCGGAAGCCCTTTACCAAAACATCGGCAAACTTTAGTCAATATAGCACCAGAACAGTGTTGATGTTCAACCAGACTGACTCCAGTAGCGAGCAATATTAAAGTTCCCGAGGTTTGTACAAAGGCGTCGAACAAATTTTAAACAACTTCAAGCCACCGAGTCCACCCCGTGATATATTTGAAGCTTTGAAAACTTTTCAAACAAAATCAATAGTCGGTTTTAATTTATTCTGGGATTGGTTAATTGAGTCTGTGATGTTAATTCTGTTTAAATCGAACCAATTGAATGAATAATCAGTCCCCGGGGCTGTGTGATCCGTTTCTATTGACTTTGCAACTCGGCGGGTACCTACCTAACCTCGCGTTTGATTTGTGAGGATGAATGGAGTTGACAGATTCGAGAATAAAAAGGACCGAGGAAACATACTTCACTTGGAGTTGTGATGCCGAGGCGGCACCGAATGGGATTATTTTTGTGTTGACTCCAGTAGTCAAGTTAAAGATATGTTGCATGCCGACGAAGAAATTGAAGAAGTCGCCCGACGTCCTTAACGGTAAAGAGGTGGTTCCTAGTATCCAGAGCAAAGTCTAGAATTCAAATACGATACATAAGCTACACCTTTAGAAATTATAACGTTCTGTTACGATCACGCAAGGAGGGGCCCTGATCATTTTTAAATGTTATCTTATGTTCTGATGAAATGGAGAAACGTATAGAACAATGAGATAATGACAGAAATCGATTTATCGATTTAAAAAAAAATCCAATTTATATTGTGATCTCTTATTTAAATTAATTAAATGCTACTATAAATACGAAGAGCTGGTACATTGACATAAAAAATCCGTTCTTAACAATTTGGCTACTGAACCATAAAAATGGTGACGTAGTTAGTAACACTTATGTGTTCACATCAGGTCGGACAGGTGTTTTTTCGCCTGTCATTATATTGGTGCTGTCGAAGTGCGACAGCGTCCGTTAATACCGATGGCAATATTCAACGCAATAAATACATCGGCCAGCTAACAGCTTGATCCAATCCCTGCACGAATTTGCCTTGACAGCCTTCAATAGCATTTTCAATGTAGTAAAAAAAGAATAAAGTGCAAAATGAAATATGATATCTAGCAACTGTCGCTTTGATTAAAATTTAATTTAATTTAGCATGCATGCAGAAATTGCGTCGCATGGCCAATAATATATTTTATTAATACGGTTAACACGTTGCTTTTTATCACTCGATAAATTTTGAGCTCGCTGGTAGATTGAAAAAAAATCTATCCACTCACCAAGAGACTATAAAAAATATTTTTTTTTTAAATTGCATTATGCTGTAGTTAGTAATATTTATTACAAACTACACCCGCGGACCATCACACCACATTATATCGACCGTGTCAATGTCGAAATTGCATGAGAATGAATGGATTGTGCAGCGGTATAAATAATAATTGTTTTTATTCCATTGTGCGCCCGGTGTCGGTACCGGCGCGGCGCTGACGATACGCGTGCAACAGACGAAAGCGCGACGTTGTCAAACCGGCGAGCCCCGTTGTTGCTGGGTATGCTCACCGTAGCGTGCTACGTTGCCGCTCCGCTCCGTGTTCGACCGGTACCGGCACTGCCAGTAGCCGTCCACTCCCTCGACGTTTCGCTTCGACGTAGCGCGTATGCAATACTTTAATAAATGGACGACGAAAAATTGATAGAATTGGTACGCAAATATGAGTTTCTTTACAATTTAAAGCATTCAAAATATATGGACGCGACGAGAAAAGAAATTGCGTGGAAGGAAATCGCGGATCAACTGCAACTATCGGGTATGTCGGTTTTATTATTACTAATTAGTACCAAAATAAGTTTTAAGATAATAATACATCGTTGCGCTTGGAAGACAACAGCATTTGCATAACGGTGCAATTAAATTATGCTGTTAACTTTTTGTGAGAATAATGTTTCTCTTTAGTTATCTAATACAATAATATGTCGGTGTAACATGAGAATTATTTGACTTAAGTTCCTGTTCTATTTATACCGTGACGTCGTATTTTATTATCGGCGTGACGTAAAAAATATGACTATTAAACTAATTATTTCAACGAGCTTCTATTAAAACGATAAGATAAGCACTTCAGCCATGCACTTTAGGTACCCATAGTACGGCTGATATAATTTAGTGGGGCGTTAGTTCGCAATTTACTCTTAAAATTGAATAAAAACATGTGTAACATAATATTATGAACCAATTGCAGATACGTTTAATATTTTAAGCGGCGTTTATAAATTGTTACACGATATATAAAATACAATTCCGTATATAATGAAACTGATTTACTGATAAAAATCATAAATTACTTATATTTATTAATTAGTATTTTCCTTTAATTCGCAGCTGCAGCTTGTAAAGAAAGGTGGCAAAATCTAAGAGATGCGTATAGAAGAGCGTTAAGTAAAAAAAATGGAAAAAGCGGACACACAACTAAAAACACTAAACCTTGGAAATATGAAAAAGAAATGGCGTTTGTGGTACCGTTTTTTGTGAAAAGAAAATTGCAGGATTCAGCTGAAAACAGGAGCGAAGGTGAAGAATCAGATAACTGCGCGGACGATCTACATCATTCAATAGACCAATACCAATTAATTGTACCGTATCTCACAAAAACTGAATCACAAGCTTCGGTGGAAGTCAAAATCGAAGCAGAGGAATCGGACGATCACTCGGTTGACATGGACGTTGCTCACAATTCTAACAATTATCACACTGAAAGTAATGATATGGAGAAGAGTAAGTCAAAAGCCATAAAAAGGAAACTGATTGAATCAGAGAAGACGGGGTTAGACGTGTTGAGGAGCAGATTACTAAACGATCGCCTCCGACCTGATACTCCTCGGGAGCACAACGAACTGGATGGTTTCTTTTTAACAATATCCGATACAGTTAAAAAATTTTCACCGTATCTACAAGCACTTGCGAAAAATAAAATTTTTAACCTCGTTTCCGAAATGGAATTACAGCAGCTCAAACCTCAATCCGCTTCTTCAACGCCAATTCCATAGACGAACTATAATATCATCACCGTTATTATCATCATCAAGTATTTTAATTAACGAATGTAACTACAAATGTTATATCTCTTCCCGCGGTTAATCTGACAGGCCACGCAAACTATTCTTCCGAATGAATAAGACCTAAGAAAAAAATAAATTCATAGAAAAAGACTGGTTAGTTCTAAAATCAAACGACTTTTCAGGGCTATCATTCCTTGGACAACAGCGACAAACCCCGAATAGGACTGCAGCAGGGATCGTAGTTTTATTAGTATTAAGAGATCATATAATTAAGAGATTGTATTACATTTGCACCAACAAGTTATGCTAATTATTGTATAAAAAGTATAATAATACAAGTATATAACTATATTTATTCGTTGCTATCATACTCCTCTTATACTGTACCATGAAGGCGCTGGATCATTAGAAAAAAGATTACACTAAATCCTAAGTGATTCCAAAGATTAAAATTGAATTTAATCAATAATACGTTACTATAAATCCGCCTCTTGCAGCAGAGGTGTTCGATAAATATTCCATCGGGTGGGTCGATGAATTCCAGCACCGAGCATCTGTAGATGAATTGTTTAAGCCGCCACGGAAAATTGTAAAGTAACTCTCAGTTAAGTATAGAGCAGGCATATATTTTAATATGAAATAGACTGAGGAAATATTAGTGAGTGTAGTCTTCGTCCATCGTCAGGGCCACACCCAAAGTATCCTCAAAGAGGTACTAGTTGAAAAAGCAGAAGACCAGAATTTTTCTCCCTCTCCTTACGAACAAGCGATCAAATCACCATCAATTTTATATTTTAAATGAAATACTGCAAGCTCGGTACAAATAGTGTTCATAGTTCAAATCGATTCACAAATTATCCCCTTGTTAAGTCATTTTAAAATAAATTCGGTTTTCGTCGAGAGTATTTATATATATTTTCAACGTAATCCGCTCGCAGTGAAGCCGAGCCCTTAGTTAGTTAGTTTCAGACAATGAAAAGCTCACTTTACCCAAACCATCGCTAATGATCCTTACAGTTGCCGGCTATTACTGCAGCTCGCTACAATTGCTCGGAGCTGAGTAACGTGGCGTTTTAATCCAGCGGTTAAAGTATCTGCATATTTTTAATCTGCGAGGGATGGAGCGCGGCGTATGAAAAGAGAAAAAGTTAAATATTTATTTCAACGCGGTGCGCGGATCGGAAGCCGTATTTATAGCAAATACTGGATTTATGGATTTTACAAAACGGTAATTGCACCACTGCAGCTAAATCAAACATGGCTACGGACGTTCGCGTTAAATTTTGCTGAAGCAATAATAGCGTTATTGTACGCAGACACCAAACGCTAGTGCGTTCCGCAAATTGGCTATAATTGGGGAAGCATTCAACCCCCATCGTAGCCGAGATAAATTCAATACTTTTAGAAAAAATGCTAGGATAACAAATTAAAGGTTTTAGTTACAAATGAAGATTAATAAAAATATATTTATTCAAATTAATGCTAAAAGCATGAAAGTCAACTAAGAGATATTAAAAAAATATATATTACTTTAATTGTATGTTTATATTATCAGGTTTCTTACATCTGTCTTATTAATCCAAACCTATTTGTTTCAATGATAATTTGAATAATGTAATCGAATTCCTTTTACGTTAAAATAAACAGCAATTTTCACGTAAATTTCATTATTAAGAATAATTAAACAATGCAAATTATAAGAATAAATAAAATAACAATAAACGCTGACACGCTCATATAACAGGAAACCTAGTATTCCCTCAAACGACAAAATAGAACATCACTAAAATTCTAGAGCCGAATAACACGTAATTAATAAAATTTTGTAGGTGAACAAACGATACGTACGCGTAAATCGTACTCAAATCATAAGTTTAATATAAAACTGGATTTGATTTACAACCTTAATGTCTGTCTGCAGAACGAAGGTACATCACACGATTCTGAAGATTGTTCTCGGGTTGTGATTGTCTGTGACATGACTTGTTAATTATGTAGGCACCGTCTAGTTTCCAAGTTACCAGCGACACAGGAGACGTTGCGAACGTTTATTACAAACCGCTGTCTCTCATAACTTGTGACAGTCAGAAAGCAAACATCCTAATTAGAAGGGTAATGTGTGCCAGCGGGACCACCCGACCACCGCGGCACCGGGAGCTCGCTTGGTGGCGGACGGCGGCCAGTACGCGGCATCTACCGTTTGTTTTACTAATTTACTAGTTAAATATGAACACACGGTAGTGTTACAAGAGTAATGCTGCAGGTTTTACTTAAGTTTCCACTTCTTGAAGGTGTGGACATTGATCGTAGAATAACAATCTGGCTTGGTTGTCGCGATGTGAGTAGCACCCACCATAGTCAACCACATTGACCAAATGTGGTTTACCAGAATTCAACGCGAAAGATCAACCACCGAAGTATACCAAACTACTTTTGAATCATATAATTACAAAGCGTCTAATAATTTACATATTTAAAGACACCAGACACTTATCAGCGGAGGGAAGACTCCACAATCTCTCCGGAGGACTCAGTGCGCAGGTGTTAGTGGATGAGACAAGAACGTTCAATCCGACAGTCGCGTTATTCACGAATTATTAAGCGAAGTTAATCCAAGTCGGTCCCCGGCGGCCCCCGGCCCGGCGAATCCGCGCCGTTGACAGATTTGCATTCATTTACACCCCATTATTAATTACAGCCGTGGGACTGCGACTTACGCATTTTATCACCCACTTGAGATTTTACCTGGGACTAAGGAAAAGGTTAAATCTAATTGGAGTGTCAAAATTTAACGGCCAGTTAGAAATTAGCACGCATTGTGCTTCACGATTCTTGATAAGGTACCTACAATTGTAACATATAATGGTAGTGATGTTATAGGAACACCAGCCTCTCGTTAAAGTTAAATTCTGCAGCTGAATGGTTCACCACGTTATTCATAACGTGCTAAAATTTTAGTGTAGTTAATGCATTACATTTGTGTATATCCAGAAGTTTCTAATTCACATTCAAATATTGTTTATTTGAAGAATTTAATTACACACATTCATGTTAGAATTCAGTAAACTCGATTCCGCTAAATCCTACCCATAAGCATGCAAATATTATGCAGTCAGTAAATTTAATTATCACGCAATGAATTTTAATAATGAATAACATCAATAAAGCCTAACGACTGCACTCTGACGACAACAATAGAAAGGTTCCCTCAACAACACGTCAGTTCCTGCTAAATTATATGGCGGATCTGAGCCCATAAAAGTAATTATAATAACTATCAAGCTTATTATAGCAGCTAACTATAATATTTTGACAATTGAAAATTAAATCCAGCTCGGCTTTATCCGCAATAAATTAATGAATAAGAACGGACAACGATTCAGCTATTTAATTAATTGGCCAATCACGATATATGATACATTCAATTAACTGATTAACACTGATTGCCGTCCGTGCGTCGTGACAAGCCTTGCAATTTTTACTCACGTCTTCCTTAGCTATGGTAGGTATTTCTATGTGGCTGTCATTTAATTCTTCGTTAATTTACCTGCAACAAAACATAATACATTAGTCCCGTCATACAATAATTAACATATTAACAATCAGAGTAATTGCATGAAACGTTAATTGAAAAATATTTCAAATAAATACAATTTTATGTGCAATATGTCTACAATAAAGACCCACAAATCACTTAAACGAATTAGTTGCAAACTTTATTTATGTGAACTGTGAAGTTATTCGGTGATATTTTAACTTTTAAATATCAATTACGTGTTATAAATATTTTCCAACGTAAGCTAACTTGGGTGAACAAACGTGTGTCCTTCGCACTTATATATATTTGCAAATTTTAACCTCTCATTACATGTAACTTTGTCTTCGTGAATAAATTTCTTTGTAATGGAATAGTTATCGCTGCAAGTCATAAATTACTTTGTAAAGAGTATGTGTAATATCTTTTTAATTAACAAAAGCAAGTCTTTGCCTTTTCAAAAGACGAGGCCACTGCAATGACGGGCCGAGGTCAACCGTCAATGAACTACATAAAGGTCCACACACGGGATCAGTGTATTGTGAAGTCTGAACAAAGTATTAGAAAATAAGTAATACCTAATCATTTTTTCATGTTCCAGTGTACCTTTAGCTAATAGCAGCCTTCTGCGAAACGAGAGGTTCCGGGTTCAATTTCCGAGAACTAAAACATCATTAGTAATCGCGACCCGCGAACACACCTCTTGTTTCTCAAGTAACTAACTAACAGCGAGGCTACAAGGTTGTCTGAATACATTGAAGGTCTTGCTATCAAACTTATAACGCTTAGACGCAAAAACAACAAGTACGGGTCCTCACATCCGTCTTCCATCACCTCTGATATCGCCGACACCGTCATAAGTGTGCTGTACAACATGTACAAAATAAAATTGCTAAGGTGTTCAAGGATCGCAGCAAATACCAAAGAAACATGAAACGATATTCATAAAAGAAATGAATCGGCGAAATTTTTATCATCCAAATCAATTTTCATGTCGTTCGATCGTGTTAACGTATCATTTATTGAATTAATTCTCACAAGTGCCTTTGAACCCTAGTATAACGTGTGTGGAGTCCGCAGCCCGGCCCAGTGCCTAATGACAATACATTAGATAGGTACGGCAGATTATGATACTTTCACCGTTTAACTTCGCGATTATCCTACAGTTACTCGTAATTGAAACTTTCCACGACACAAGTGATTGATGGCAAGATAAATAATTAAATTACTACTTTTTATTACAGACTAATTTATCTAGACGCTGATAATAACACTGGCAAGAAACATTTTAATTATTCATTATTTGGTTGTTTAAATGTACAATAGCAATGAAGAGTAGATTGTTTACCGAGGGAGCGAGCGACTACTTTAAGGCGAGTGTTTTTTTAATCCAGAGCGCAGCGAAAGATTCCACAGTGTAAGTGCAATTCCGAGCATAGAGAGGGATTCAAAGGACTCGTGGTTAAAATAATGTTGATTCCAAGATGGACACTCTACTTTTCATTATCTTGTATGAAAAAATAATGAAGTATAACTTTAAAATACACTCATTTTTAGAGAAACTATCCTACTACAACCCTACAACCGTACAGTACAACTGTCGCTACTCGGTCAAATATTACAGTAAGCATATACGACACAAATACTGATACATACAAACCCTACATAATTTAACAGAAACAACCGCGACCGGTGGATTTAGGTGCTCTCAGAAGCGTTAAAGCGAAATATTATTGGCACTAGTGGTTACCACTCCAACAGCCGCGCCCACGATTACTTAAGTCTATGGATCAGTTATAACTAAAAAGAGCCGTCTACAACACGTGTCGACGTTAAACTAGAGCATTATGATGGTCCAATACCTAAGTCATGCGACGATTCTAAGAATAATTGAAACCGTTGTACTTCATAGACAACAAGCCCCGAGACAAGGGCCCACGGAACAAAGGGCGATGATCAGGGTTGTACAATGGTATAACAAAATGTAATAGAAACGTCACAGACAGTCATCGCGCCGGTCTCCCCGGAGAGTCTATTGATAGCGGCGAATGGCTCCAGTCCACAGAGCAAATCGGTCGGAATCCGCCTGTTCGAATTAAGATAATTCCCTTTGGAGACAATTACATGGGATCCTCTTCAATACACTGACACCAGCCTTAATCGGAAAAGAGACTACGAAAGGGCTGTTTTGATAGATATTTTAGATTTATTCCAGCCGACAATCTCTAACGAGCAAGACGCGCTAAATTTAACTATTTTTAAAGAAATAGAAAACAAGCGCCATTGCTCCGTGCTCCGTTGGTGTAGAATCAGAGAATCAGAGAAATTTAAAGTTCGGTTTATCCTAAAATTGATGACAAAGTTTACTCCCGCTAAAAGGTGTGAAGATAAATCAAATCCAATGCAATACCTGGTTAATATCAGGAATAGATAGTGTTACTTGTGTCTTGAAGTGTGTACAAATGGCCAAACTGTATAGAACTATGGGTACTGTGGGGACAGCCTACTTAGTCCAATATATGTTGTAACTGCAACACGTTCTCAAACTAAATCTCCACAAAGCTATTTGTACCGGCAGCCGCAGCTGCTGTACGAATGGCTGCGGTATTTCCGCCAGTGTTTACACTGTTTACTTGTTTATGTTCATTTATTTGGCGCGTACTAGGCTATGACCGTCTCTAAGTCCAATCCATCTTTGGCAAGCGTACACATAAACTTTATGCCGGGTCCATCGTAACTTTTTCCGTTTTTAATGTTGTGGTATACCATTTCCATGCAAGGCGTTGATTACTTAGTGTTAGATTATTTGCACGTTTGTCAGATAGCAAAAATATAATATACGCAAATTGATCAACCGCAGAATGGATCGGTCGACGTCGGTAATCAGTTTATTAACAGACCAATCAATAAATGCCATGAATCGACGATAGAATAATTCAGTCAACATCGATAATCCGACCCCGCTTTGCCAGTCTTGTTGATTAACGAAGGATGAATCGGCGATCGATCGAAGATCGATATCGCGTTTGCGGTGAATAGCAAATTCTACTGCACAGTTGATTTTTTTAGAGACAGATAAATAAACCTTGATCTGACTTGTGACATCACACGTCCATAATTGTCTGCTGCTTTCATCATAAAGTTATTTAAACGATATTTAATACCTGGTTTTGTGACTGAAGTTTTTACATCACGTAACGATCTACGAAATGTGTTTGTCTTTAACAACTAATTAATTGTACACCTGTTTTAAAACCAGTCGAGGTAGAAGATGTTCCATATGTTCGTTTTCGCTCCATTAATTTTTGTATTTTCTAGTATAATGTAATTAATTGTTCAGACGTTGCTAATTAATACTGAAATTAAGTTGTCAAAAATAATTGTTGGCATATTTCGTATGACAGTTCGTTGGACCATATCTTCGTCAACGTGGAATGATGTCGAAACAAATACAAAAAGTAAAATGATTATACCAAATATAACATGGTGCTACAATACTTCGTAAATATCGTATTGCCTAGTGACAGATTTTTGTCGGGTACACATCATTGATGTACCAATTATAACCGATATTGATTG
>DWPA01000352.1:0-26808 GCA_018251375.1 Calpodes ethlius
TATTTTATTGAAACGAGAAATAATGTAAGACTTTCGAAATCTAATAGCATAAAAAATTCTCATTCGACTTTAAAACCAATAGGTAAATTTTAACTTGAACTTATTAATGTCTTGTTGGAAATAAATTTAGTTATGTCTCCAATTGTGATTTAGATAATTCAGCCATATCATAACACAAATGTAATAAATTTATAAAGACAAATCTGTTTTAAAATGCTGTTGTATGAACTATAATCATCAAAGCAGTTTTTAGTGTGTCAGTGCCATCTGTTAACAAGTAGTTGTCAGATTTCAAAAGTCCAACTTAGTTTAAGCTACTCATCAACAGAGGTCAGCAGTGAGTAACTTAAAGTTGTTTACTACTTAGCAACTTAGTTAGTTTAAGTGATTACAGATTGTGCTAGTAGAAATACAAATTCATAATTATTGTTCAGTTTAAATTTAAATATTATTTATTCACAAAAAAATATGTGTCCATTGTAAACATTTCCTTTTATGTTATAGCAATACTATTTGTTGACCATTACGTCATGTCGCTTACCAAAGTTTTCAAGAATTTTTAAATTGAATTTCGTCATTTTGATTTCCTAAATCGTTCATTGTTATTATATAATTATCGAGATTGCTACTTGTACAGGAAAAAAACTTAAATAATGTATATAAAATAAGCACGAACGAATGAATGAATAGCTTTATAATGAGCCTTTATAAATGAAATCTATGAACGTATATACTTTCATACCATATTCACTTGGTACTATGTCTATGGACTATGCATTTGTGTAAGTGCAGTCGAACCTTCGCCGTTGATTTTGATATATTCTGGCTTCAAAAATTAAAAAATATTATTTTCTCCTCTCATTAGTTTAATCCCCAAAAATATGTTCCCATTAAGAAGCATAGCAATATTCTGCAGCTGTTTCTAATTTTCCAATGACTTTATACAACCAATTAAAAACAATAATATATGCCATTTAATAGGCGTGTCAAAACACATCAATAAAAAATTACATGTAACCAAGCCCTTTCATCTATCCATCTATCAGCCTTTGAAGGTCCACATAGGCTTCCCCTAATTGAGCTACTCAGACCTGTCAGGAAGCGTCAGGAACCTTCTGAGTCTATCGGATGCCGAAACCTATTTATAACAATGTTGTACTGATCCTTGGATGTGACTTAAAATGAATTATGAGGAGCAACAGTTAAATGTTACATTCCTCGGCATACATAAAGGGGGTGGATGGGTGGGTGGGGGTGGTAAAATAAACGGTTCATATGAAAGCTAATAAAAAAGAAAAATAATTAAAACAATAATCAGCAATAATTAGCACGTAATAGGTAAGTATAATGATGTCACATAAAACTGATACTCAGGTCAGTCGTATAAAAATCTTTATTCTCAATACAGCTGTGATAACATTTGCGCCCTACAAATGCTCGAAAAGCGCCGTGCGACCGCAAAACGATTGAGTGAATTCAAATTAACGCGCGGTTAACGCAGTGCATGAAATAACGATTTCATGCATTACATTTGTATTTGAAATTATTAACTAAAAAAATATAAAAAGTGATATTCTATACTAAGTACTTAGTTCATTCGAGTAAAACAGTTTTAGACGAATTACACGAATTCTTTCCCTTTAACAGTAAAATAATCCAATCGGACAAACAAGTTCTAATAAGTTTCTTTTCATCAAGCTTCATTTGCTGCCGTTGATAGTAGTCTCGTATATATACGACAGATGTCGTTGTACGGCAGCAGTCCGACGTTTTTCCATGAGATGGCGTTGTTTCTGTATTTATTTTTAAATTTTTTTTTCATGAGAAGTCGAAAACAAAGAGAAAAAAATACAAGTTTTAAGTGTCTTATTATAATATTTAGCTTAGATTATCAATTTAAAAATTTTCAAAATATATCTTATACGAATGTACTATAATGTAAGTAATAAGTATTGCCAAAGTTCCTCAAGGTATGTTTATTTCTATTATTGTAAGTTTTTCCGTTAAAGAGTTCCAATCTTCCTAGATAGAAGTACCTGTTCTAATTCATAGATATATACAATTGATCAATCTGTGTTTTGCAAGTAAGTACGTAAGTACCTACATTAGGTAAGCCTAAATTCAGAATATTTGTCAAAGCCATAGATTGCACAAGCCGTAATATAACACAAGACTATTGTTGCCAACTTACGATGTTAGAATCATGTGCAATTATAAAGGTGTCGGCGCTAGTGTCTCCGCATAAATCACCTATGCACGATATAACAATTAGCCGGCACGATAGCAATGTTAATTAAACTGGTATGATACTGAGACCGCTTTCGGTCATTCTATAGGTAACACCAATGTCTAGTTTGTCTACATAATTCTATGGAACTAGATAATGGGTTGCAACTTACTATTCATAAGCGGCTGGGATTGGTCTGTTTTGGATGCATATTTAAGTATGAAGTAGTAGGTAAAGTAGTACACTTCAGGGGAATGATGTATTCTATGCAGTTTTGAAGTTTTTTCGAATACACTCTTCTCGAGCTATTACATATACTAATGTTAGCATTCTAACATTATCAAATATCTATCATATTATTGATAAATAACAGAACAGAAATCTTGAATATTTTTCATTACCTAGCTGTCACAATAAGTATAATTTTATTGGTTCATCCAGGCTCTGTAAAATAGCGTTTTCGTTGAGCACTTACGGCGTAAATTTGACGTTAGAAAGTTCTTTGTGGTCAGTACAGTATTGCAAGCTTTAAATATTTTAAGTACTTTCACATGTAGCTATATATGCGTACCTACCCTTAAACCGTGTACAACATTATTATCTTTATTATAGTTGAATAAGTTGATGGAGTCACGGCTGATAAAATGCACTAACTTAGAAAAAACCTATTCACTCTTACTTTGAAGACATCGATATTATAATCAAACGGATACACTCGCGCGGGCAAATTGTTCCAATCCTTCGCAGTACGCATAACAAATGACAAAGCTAAGAACAATTACCCGCTCAATAACAAGATTCTGGTCGTTTGTTTATTAAGTATATAGCGGTATATATGACAATCTATCTACTAATATAGGTAGGTGTTTCAATTACTTATTCCACGTAACTTGATAGAATTACGTACTTGCTTATATTTTTGTGTAAAAAATACATGAATGTACTTTTGTCGCCTTTGTAATTTATAATAGCAAGTCGGTTACGTATTCGATTCGGTAATAATTTTAATTGATACGGCAATAAAAGTGTCATTCCATCAATAACTCAGTAGCCGTTGCTGTAAAAACAATAAATTCAATAGCATTTCTTGCCTTGAATAAGCCAATAAATATTTATGAGAAAATTAATAATTACCATAATATATGTAATTGCATGTATTACAACTGACTCAATTCAAATTTGTACTACACCTGCGGTAGAAAAACATATTGTTGATGTGTGATGCGCTATTGTTAATTACGTGCAATATTTTTTTATTTTTAATTCAATCTTTTTTCTAAACAAACTATACATTTCATATTAAAAAAATATATACGATAAAGAGCATTCGATTTACGTAAGCAATAAAAAATCTTTAAATACAAACTCGGGTCGTCAATCAAATCAAAAATATAGTTTTATCTTTCATATCTTTTAGTACTTAGTATCTACCTGTATTATATATGAATATACATTTAAATTGTAATAAAAAAACTTAATTTTATGAAAATTTTGAAATTAGTAATCAAAGTTTCCAATATTACATTTAAAACGTAATTTACAAAGTAGTTACATATTATTAAACCCATAACAACTAGTTATGACAAATATTAATTATAAATATGTACTTTCATATAATTATAATACGTGTACCTACTATATAAACTAGCATCCTGACAGTATTTCAAACAATACATCAACCACGGACCATTACACGGGAGACACCATCCTTTGAAGACTGCCCAGTGCTGGAACGCTCGGCATTTTGATTGCGCGCCCCCAATGATTGCGAGCGCTTTGATTAACAGATTCCTGGCTACCTGCTGACATTATCGATGTGCTAATGTCCATGGAGACACCGCATACATACCTGGAATAAAACAACGGGTCTGCTATTTCTGGTTTCACAAACAAAAAATAGCACGAGTGTTATGATTACGATCCTATACGAAGTGAATAAAGTGTCTTGTATAAACGAAATAGTTGTGCCCCGCAGTTTAATCCGCATTCAAAACTATTTTAGGAACATCTCGTTATGATCATTAATCGGCCATGGCTCTCAAAAAGTTATCCCGTTTTCACAACATTTCTTGTTACTGCTTGAGTTCTATGAGTCATAACGGGTTGTTATATAGCCCATAACCTTCCTCGATAAATGGACTATTCAACACAAAAATAATTTTTCAATTCGTATAAGTAGATTCTGAGATTAGCGCGGTCAAATAAACAAACTCTTCAGCTTTATATTATTAGTATAGATATGGTTACAATTTCTTTTTAATGTTATACTATAACCGTATGACATATTCGTCTTATGTACATAAGTATCTTATTAGCAGATTTTATCCACGTTAAAGGTCGTGCCACTCAGGTTAGCTGCTAATCCTTTCACCAATTCACTAGAAAAGCCTCTTGAATAATACATTAGGACTCGGTATTTTGATATAGACCAGTAAGTCAGTCCAAATGTATTAATAATATAAATTTAAATATGATCAAGGACAACGTAAATAACAAATACATTTCTGAGTTATGTCGTTCTGTTAAAAAGTATTATTAGTCGCGTCTGGTCATATCAAACAGCCCGACACTACCAACTGCACTATGCAAATGCAATTTTATGCGTCGACACGCGACTCGTGTAAAAAGCTACTGAAAAATAAAATTAATAAATGAATAAATTTGTACGTGTTTATAGTTGATACTGGCAATCCTATTTTGATTCTCTGCAGAAAAAAAATATATAAGATTTGTTATATCAGCATAATTTTTGGTATGGTTTTTATCTTGTCACATCATACGTTTAAAAGAACCCTTTTCAAATTTCATCATCATCATCATTGCAACCCATAACTGTCCCACCGCTGGGCTCGAGTCTCCTCACACAATATGAAGGGTACAGGTCATAGTCCACCACGCAGGCCAAGTGCGGATTGGTAGGTTTCAAATGTGTCTCATTATAATAAGCATCCTCAACCTTTCATTTAAGGTTTAGTACATCTATTCACCATTGGTAATAATTTAGATTTTCACGTTCTACAGTGGTTCGGAGACGAAATGCTGTAACAGATTAAAAAGTACACAAGTTATCTAAATGATTCCTTAGCTTCAGTTTTCGCCTTGATGAAGTAGTAAGCCTGAACACGACCTATCTATTAGAAATATATAGGTACATATAAGTACTAAGTGCAAAAGACAAAACAAAGCCTTTTATTTCGACACTGGCACATCGTCAGGTCGGTGGTGCCTCTCATGAAAAATTATGAACCCGAGGTGAAAATTACGCAACTTGTCTGATTAAATTAGAAGTTGGCTCAGTAATTAGTGGGTACATCGCATTTCACTCCGCGCACGCTTAGCGGAAAACAGATTTTCTCCCGGGAGCCGTTTGGAAAACCCGACTTTTTTAACATCAAAATTTCATAAGTGTTTTCAATAACGTTATAATTTTGCTTCTTTTTTAGAGTGGCACGCATTTTTATTTTTTTTTATTCTTACATTTTCTACAAACACATTTTTGTATATATATATATAATGTACTAATCGCTGTGTTTATAACAGTGTAAAATAGTAGTAATATTAAAGTTAAGTTGATTATAATGTAAATAACCTTGAGACAAAAGTAGATTGATGCCCACGTTTCTCTTTATTAACGACCCTTCACTGGATAGCCCTTTGAAATATCCAAGAAAGTACTATATTTATCCATCTTTACGGATTGATTTTTTTATTTTTATTATTTGGATATTAATTGCATATACGTGCCTTGATTTCAAAAATCTGTTTTTTTTTTAAATTGATAATAGCATTTTGTTTTTATTTTAAATTACTAAAATATGATGAAGATGTCTGAGTGGCACATATTAAGAGAGACATATGTCCATTAGAAGACCTTGGCGGAAGGATGGGTGAATGAAAAGTTACCCTAAACTTACTAATGTAAATCCGTTCAAAGTTAATTCAACTCGCTGTGGCACTTACACAAATCGAAAAATACATAACAATTTTAAACATCATTATTATGGGATGTATTGTTTTGATAAATAAGTTTAATACTAGTTTTTTTTTTTAATTTTGTGCATGGTCTGATACAGCAACACAATACATTCCTAAATATTGTATTAAAAGTTATTAACTAACACAATTCGTACAATAAACAATCAAGAATAGACCAAGATTAAAAACGTTTTTAGAAACTGAATTATTGCGTCAACTTTTCCGTCTTATTTTCTTTGATTAACACAAATCAAAATTCATAAGTATCAAAAATCATCGCGGCCATAAAACAAGCGGAATACCTTCCGCTTTGAAAGTTCTCGACGTCGATACAGTGACGATAAATCAAACCACTTTGTGACTTTGTTCTAACAATAGCTCTCTAATTGACAAATAGTGGAAATGATAAATACAAGCGCTGGGAATTTTCCAAAAATACACTCTTTGATCGTCACTTGATTAACAACTGCCGACCGCCGGCGCCGCGCGAGATCTTATTAATTTTCTTTTTAATCCCAACTCCTCTACCGATTTGTCTCACACTGAATATAAGAGCAGAACTAAGGTATGACCTGGTATGAAGAGTTTTGCTCGCTTATTAATATCTTTTTTAAATATGTATTGTACTATATTATTTTGTAGGTTTTTCTTGTAACCAATTTTTTGTAATATTTTTATGCAATTTTTTTTTGACAGACACACTTTTACCAAGGTTTGGAAACGTTTTCCCTTTGACACCATACGCGTAATTATACGCTTAAGTTCATACATAGTCTTAAAAACTACTGAACTAAGTTTTGATTACATTTTTTCTATTTCCCTTTAATTTTATTAACCAGTAAAAATAATATTAATCAGATTATTAGTATTGATAACATTCGTGAAAATAAGTACGTACATTCCTACATACAAACATAAAACATACGAACTTACAAACCCGTATGAAATTTTATATATTTGTTTATAAGCCTTAAAGGATCATCCATAATTATTTGAATAATATACATTTCTTATAATATTACATACATAAAAGTCAACTTTCATTACTTACCTACATTTATGAAGTCTATTAAAAATATGGTGAATATTTTTTAAATTCAATTAAATTGAAATATCTTCACTTATCGCGAAATCTGTAACTTTATTTCGTTACTTCATTATCTAATTCGTTTAATATACCTCCAGAAACATTTTTATAAATCAAAACATTCACATTCCTTTCAGAAATAATACTCAAAAAAGAATATGCCAACAATAACATACCAAAATTTTTTTTTTTTTTTATAATACCTACACGTTATATTTTTAAAACAAAAATGACGAGGTGATTCTATTTGGGTGGTCGAGTATTTCTCAAGAGTGGTGAAGCAAGTACCTTAACACAGTAGGTATACTCTGTGTGATTTATGTCACTTTAGCACTTGAAACACAATGTCTGATGATTCATAACACGTTATTCAGGATCCTACGGTGTTCGTACATCTAGAATGAGCTAAATAGATTTCTTATACTTTTAATAACTTATTTTTAGACATAACGGTCATTAGAATAGAAATGACGGAGTGACACATTAATTTTATTTCGTGTGTGGGACATTTTTATAAGATGTTTCAGATATGTGTTAACATTAATTTAATGGCGTCTATTTATCCGGTCTGATTACATTATTTTGAGTTGTAACCAACATATTCAATAAATTTCACAAATAACACTTACCTATCCAACGACAACTTATAGCGAAATTTGTATGCATAATCTATTTTACAGACTTATTAAATCAATTTCATTAAATTTAATTCATCTGGTTTCGATTCCTTTCTATCATTGGTGGTTAGGCAACGCTTTGTTATTTAACACTTTCTATAATTTGGCTGAATTAATCTTAATGGTGCTTGCTACAGAAATGAGATATTTTTTCGCTGTAAAAAGTATCCTATGGCACTGTCGTCTTCCCAACTATCTCCAGACCAAAAATCATACCGCAGCGAATTGTGCTATCAAAGAAGGACCCACAATATACACCCTTTCGCATTCATAATATTTGAATTTTATTTACATACAATATAAGTTACTTAATCACGATAACAGTGACTTATATTCTTCTGTAAATGAAAACAGTACATACTAAATTACCATGCTTATTCATTGAATACTTGCAGCTGTTAGAAGTTATGTTTCATGACGTTATTACGTTTCTCTTTTAAAATAATAATTATGGAACTAAATCATTCTAAAAGTCATATAAAAAATTCTAAAATGATTATATTTGTTTAGAAAATTATCATAAGAAGCAAGCTCCGTGAACCAGATTGTAGGTGACTAATATGATACGACTTCTGCGTAGAAATGATACCTGCCCCGAGTAAAGGGCATGAGAAAACAACTCGGCTGACGATAAAACCAGTTTCGAGGAATAAATCAAAAGCTACATACGGTTATCAAATTATCAAAAACACGTGAGTCTGTTAATTTCCTCGTCGGTCAGTTTAAAGACACATTCCGTGAACCGACTCTCTGCGATCGTATCATGCCCTGGTAATTGCGGGCTAGAAACATTAGTTGGTTCGTATAATATTACGAAACGAATATAATGTTAGCGGTTTTGACTTAGGTTTAAAAATAATAGGTATAGGTTTGAGTTCAATCAGCTTTTGTTTGTAGATATGTGAATTATTTACGAAATAATGGACTATGTGAAGTAATACAACATATCTCCTTTATTTTAGGTCATTCTTGATACTAAGTATCCTAATACTCTGTTTTGAAATTATATATAAGAATCTAATACTAAAATAGAGGCTGAAGAGGGATGAGGGTCTCTTCTATGTTTTACTAATGTAGGTAGTGCTTTGGCGAGCTACTAATTTCCTTGTTTTCTCTTTTATCATCACCCCACTCGCCGAAGAACAATGTTTCATCCATCCACATCGATTGGATCAGTCCCATAGAGATCGAGACTTTCCACGGTTTCGTATTTTCATAATCATTTATGCCACGAATAACCAATTACAAATTGTAGAAAGGGGTATTTTGGGAGATTCCCAGAGCGTTTTGACGTAGGGTTTTTTTAAAGGGATATAAAGTGAAGTTTCCTTCAGGTTTGGCATTGCACTTAAGACATCTTTGTTTTTATCGACGCTAACAACATTCTTCTATAACGATTTAGTTCTAAAATGGAAATAAAAACTTTTAAATTTAAATTCTGAAATGTAATTGATTGTCTACATCTTTTTAATAAATTAAAAGATTCTTTACGTTTTGCTTTGGAGACCTAGCTGTTGGAATGTAAAAGAAAATTGAAAATTAAAAAAAACGCGAGGGTTGGCCCGCATGGGGTGGCGAAATCGTAAATTTAAATTGTCCATCCCTCAATATGCAAATTTTCTAGGCATGCCTTTCAATTGTACTTTCTCATTTTAAGATGAACGTGAAGTTCTAATGAATAAATTGTATTTATTACACATATAAGTAGTTTATCTACTAAATTATTGAGATATTGTGGATCAATAGATTATTGAAATCGATTGTGAAGTCTATAAAACTTCGAACATTATTTTTTTTATTATTCATTCATATACATGAATATTACATTTTAATCCAGTATCTCATATTTCGTATGTTCCTATTAGTCTTAGCGTCTCTTAATTGTCAAGTAAATAGCTCCTAGTGAAGTATATACTTTTAGCTCCAGGTTTCAATAGTACAACGAATACACCAATTTTGTTATCTTAAGAGTAAAACTAATCTTTACTTAAAGACAAGAAGCTAATATGGATTAAGAAAGTTAAATACTCATTGTGTAAGATCATGAATAATTCGGGAATACTTGAACTAATTCCATGGTAAAATATAACAATTTGTACCTATATGCAGCTAACAAATGGCATCTGCGAAGAACATATTGTCAAGAGAGTTGCCGCCATCATTAACTGTAGCTAATGAAGCTTGAGCTTTCGGGTTTTAAATAACTTGCGCCAGCCTCTAGGGGCGGGACGATGCCGAGTACTGTGCCATATAGATTTTTTATTCTGAACATGAATTTAACAAACCATATCAAAAACTTAGCGATGTGACTTTACACTGCTGTTCTTTCTTTACGCCATAAATGCATAGTAATGAACTGGAGCCCAGCTGAGAAGGTTATCTCCGAAAACGACTTTCTTGGCCATAGATTTGGTCTAAATGCGAAATGTGTTTTTATCTTTTATGATAATACTTTTTATTACCCGGCTACTTGGTAAATTCTAGTAGCAGTTTTACTAAGCACGTAATAAATTATATACTTTAAGACTACTAAAACGAGATCCAGCGATAAGACCACGCTTTCGGTGACATACATCGCTTGACGCACAAATTAACGCCAGTGTGAAGTTATGTCGTCGTGCAACGATGCGGTTGTCACTCATGCTCCATCAACTGCTTGGAAATGTCGAGGATATGACATCAGGTCAGCCACATGTCGTACGAGACGTGACACTATTCCATCTTCCCGTCTCACTTTTGAGGAAATACTTCCTTCAGTCAGACAAAGACGGACTTCGAATCACGACAAGAATGCGCTTTTGAGTTATCTGCGGTAAACGAGGGTCGCATCTGAGGCAGGTTGTCGCTAATAGGCGTTTTACTCGGAACATATTGTAAGATTTTGCCTTCATGTGTGTTCCAACGTCAGGACACGTGTCAGTCTCCCGCGTGTCAGATAGTTGATAGTATGCGAAGATGCTTCACCTCCGCGTGCTCGCCAACGCAAACACTGAATCGATCGGTAGCCGTTTCGTTTGCCTAATTATCGAATGATTTAATTATAGATTGACTAAGTACGTTAACCTTTTCATTTCAGATTCGCCGAGAAACCGATGAGGAGACTCCGTCCGCTGGCATCGTGTGAAACACAAATTGGATCGATCGCTGCAGTGTAGTGAATGGAATCCGAAGTGTTTGTGTCGTGACTAATAAGGTGATAGTGTCGGCCCGAGTGGCCGAAAACCTGCGACGGAAGATACGGACGCGAGCCGCGCGGGCTGCGGGCCCGCAATGAGCGCCAACAACTGCGACAGCATGCCATATTTCTCCAACGCCTACATGCCGGACATGAGGAACGGGGGCGGGCACGACCACCAACAGGCACACGCGCACTATGGCGCGGTGCCGCAGCAGGGCCACGAGATGGACGGCTGCGACCAGCAGCTGAGGCCAGCGCAGCATCACTATCCCGCGCAACCGGCGCCGGGGATGCCGTACCCGAGGTTTCCGCCCTACGACCGGCTAGGGTACTACCAGCAGATGGAGCAGAACGGCTACCGGCCGGACAGTCCATCTCAAATGGGGCACATGGGTCAGAAGACGGACGGTTACGGGCCAAACGGGCACCAGCCGCCGGCGCCCGCGGTGTACACGTCGTGCAAGCTGCAAGCGGTGGCAGCGACGGCGGGGGGCGTGCCGGGGAGCCCCCCGCTGGAGCAGGCGCAGCAGATGCCGCACCACATGCATCCTCAGCAGCACATGGTGCAGCACGGCGTGCCGCCGCACCAGCAGCACCTCATGTACCCGGTGGACGACATGCAGCACCAGACGCAGATGCCCCCAATGCACCAGCAATCGATGCACGCGCAGCAGGCGCCCCCGCAACAGCCCCCGCCGAATACTAACGCGTCGCTGCCCAGTCCATTGTACCCGTGGATGAGAAGTCAATTTGGTAAGTTTATTCTTTAATACATATATGAATAAATAAGAAAGACATACTTACCTTAGAAAAAAATCCAAAGACAATTTTTCTGCCTCTTTTGCTCAGAATCAGTACAGTGATCTCAAAATAATGATAAAATGCAAACATATGCTGTACCTATAACATAAGTTATTATAAAATATGAACAATAAGTTATAAATAACCAGACAAATAAGATGATACATTTCAGTTACGTTTACTAACCAGATTTAAAAAAGTACTAGGGCATTAAAACAATGGGATACCTAACTACAAAACTAATTGAAAGTAAAAATACGCGACTCTCGATTTCATGTCAAAAATGTTGGCGACCGATTTGCACAATACAATAACAGGTAGCACATTGAGTAATTCGCAAAACGGTTTCGGCGCAACGTGCTCATTGACGAGAAACAATGCGGTGCAGAAACAATACGGTTCCTTGTGTTCCCGGATTATTTATGAGCCAAAGAGGCATTCAAAAGGAATTTCACTTTTCACAAAATTTACAACTCGCACACAAAGGAGGCCCACCTTCTGTTTTGCTGACATCGATGCTCAACAAAGCGGCCGCGAGTTCGCTACCGTCTCCTACTGTTTTCGAATTTGTCTGGAAACTAATTTATGATGAAGTTCCATGATTTAGGGCGTCTATTGTAATTGGTATGATTCAAATTGCGCTTTAGGACTGAGCGGAATTCAACTCGCCCTCAGTCGCGCGGTACTTATGCTAATGGCACTGGTTAACAATCCTTGACTCGTGAGTGAGTTTAAGTACGGTGGTGATGTAGAGCCGTTATGTAAGCTACTAATACATATTTTCGTACAGATCTTTCTAGAGATGTACAACCAATCTACAAGCGAATTTATTTTTGGATGTGTATTTCTTCTTCCATACCTTACCACATACTTGTAGAAAATAGTAATAGGATTTAATAATCTTTTGATAATTAAAGAAGTGGGTTTCAAAGAAAACAAGATGTTTAAAAAGCATGTTAACCTACAAACTGCATATTAATTATAGGTTTAGGAAAATGTAATAAACCCATGTTTATATAAATGTAAACGTAAGTAAACATGCATATATTTTAAGCATCTGTATCTATATATTTTTTTTCTATTTACTTCTTATATTTGACCATAGTTTGACTTCCACACAAAGCAGTTTTGGCTAAAGCTGTAATCCCTAGAAATCGGACCTAAATTTAGGATCTTATAACCAGTACCATAACTATGTCTATCTAGTTATCTATCAGTCCTTAAGGGTCAACTTCTGGACAAAGGCCTGCCCTAATTTGCGCCATTCAGACCGGTCCTAAAAATATTAAAACCCTAATGTATTATAATTATTGATAATGGTTATAAAATATCGATAATAATTCAAAACACAAATACTATACGTTATATTTTCTATGGTAATCAGTAATATATACCAGACTATGTAGTAATATTAGAGCGGCTTCTAAATCACTTCAAAACCATTTAGGTATCAGATCACGCACAACAGTTCACCTTTTAAAAACTTATGGCGACAAAAAAAACCTTAAAGCCTCAAGCATCTAACGACATTGTATTTAGCATATGAAAAATACATCCCCTCAGTTTAACAGTAGCACTTGAGTCTGCTAAGTTCTTATCTTAAGGCTACTCCATTAGTTATGTTTAAAATTTGGTTGGCATTACAAAAAAAGAACCAATAAGAAACTTTGTTTTAAATAGAATGAAACGTTCTAACCAGACGAGTCATTAATCATTGAACGCTGTATCTACACTATCTACACCTACTCACAGTATGTAATGATATCCATCCATCCATATGTTTATTCACTTCAGTAGTAATTTTAGGTACCTAATTATAGGTTTTGTTTCTGGTGATTTAAAAGTGGTCGAACTTCGATCATAATCGTTATTTAATTTTTAGGAATACATAATATAATATATACTTTGGATATTTTTCTGCTCTTATTATTTCCTTAAACGTATATCGGAACATTGTAGTACTTATTAATGTTTATGTATTTTCCATACATAATGGAACAACAATATGTCGATAACAGCATTAAGGCTTGGCAGTACTTACTTAGCTACCAAACAAAAATAAATAAAGAAAATCGGTTTAGAAACACGGTATAAGAGAGAAATACCTTAGACATTCGATAACAGTACCCTTATTCAAGTTTACTAAAAAAACCCACCTAAAACATTTGACAATGGGCATGATCTGGACTTTACTAAATAAAACGTCTTTATTTCAGCCGATTTGACGCATAGCCCCTGACTAACGGCATAGAAAGATAGACTCACCTAGTCCGAGGTAGGCCGCGATAAGTCGGCGAATCGAGGTGGAAATGGAAATATAATGGAAATCTCCCCCCTCCCGCCTGTAACCCCCCTCACCCTCTTCGCATACAATGCCGAATAGACGACTTGTTACATTTCATTGTTCAGTTATCAGCCCCCAGGCCTTTGTGGAAGCCCGATGATTGAATATGAGAATTTGTTTTGGTGCCTGCTTCTGATTTTCTACGTTTGCCACTGAAAGGTCCAATCGTTCGGCATTAAGCGGAGACTATAATACAATTACTATGATTGTTGGTTCGTTACTAATAATACAAAACAAAACACGAATTCATTATTTTACACATCGAATTTCTTGTTTTCTGTGATTAAACATAGACCTTAGGGTCAACACAACATTGAATTATACATATTGAAGCTGCTTTGAAGACTTAAACACACCTACACAAGTATACTAATATAATATCTTGAACATTTTATTTGTTAAATAACAGTTTGTCCCATTGGCAACCAAAATGAGGAAGGAACTAACTAAGATTTATCAAATCATTTAGTTTATTTTATTGCGAAAAAACATCTCAGCCTTATTTTCTTTAGCAACTGGCATTCAATAAAATTAAAAGATAACACCTGAACATAGACGTTCTGAAACCCTATATAAACGTCAACGTTTGAAAAGTATATTATTGTATACCTATATAACATTCGAAAATAAAAAAAACTGCCAAGTAGTTCTACACGTGATAAATATATTGAACAACAAAACCTTTCAATGTATCCGGAGCGAGGTGTAGGATGTTTTGATGAAGAACAGATGGTATTTGCAGTGGGTAAAATTAATCGGTAAGATCTTATTTGCTTGTATTTGTTACGACCACAGCATTTAGTGCAACGTTATCGTAATAAACAGAAGTTCCTCTCGTCTATCTTAGATTCGTACACAAAATTTTTACTGCTACGAAGTCATGTGGCAAAAGTAAAAATATACAAACTGAAAGTAAATGGAGAATATTTGAGCAATGTTTTGACTCAGTTTAAGTGTTACGAGATATTTTTTTTTCACATCTTCAATTGTTTTTATATCTAAGCGTACATTGAACTGCTGGTAAATAATCATTGTAGGTAACTTTAATCAAAGTTAAACTAAGTACCTCCATTGAGTTAATATTTAAGTATCAATAATTATGAATCTAAATGAAATGTCATGTTTTCTAATTTTATACTCGTTGTGTTGTTCCTGTTAGTTGTCGCATCCAATAGTAGTAGTGTTTCCGTAAATTGAAATTTATATTCGTATTAATATAATGAAAATGTTTCATTAAATTTAGTATTTTTCGTAGCTATATTATCCTACAGATATTTTGAAAGTAATAGTTTATAATTATCAGGCAAAGAATTTGATTGAGAAGCGTTCTGTCTCAAATAATATAAACCTATATTTGTATATATAGGTTTAAATATACTTATTTATATATGTATATAAATAGGTCAAAGTTTAATTGCTTACCCTGAGACCTTGATAAAAGTCTTGTGAAGAACTCGTGTAAATTATAACATGTACATACATTTTATTTATGTACCTAGTATATAACTTTCATAACAAAGTTCTCCGAACTATTTTATTACATATTTTTTACTTCGTTGATATAGTTAGACTAGGAAACAAAATACGAATTCATTTCATTTCATAACGTAAATGAAATAATCCTTTATATATTGTAAAACAGGCGGTCTCATTAATTAGCGATTACTTTAACATAATCATAATTATTTAAAAGTTACGAATGAAAGAAAAGGTGTTGATGGGCAATCAGTGAATTAATATATATTTATTTATTTATAGAAATATAATATCAAAAATCCATGAATTAACCAACAATAGAAACATAAAAATACTTTACTGTCCCAGGAAACTACTTAATAGCATTTCTAACTGCATCTGTGTGGCAATACTTTTTAAGGTGATTGTAGAGTTCCCTCGGTTTTCCATTACGGAGCAATTTCTCTCAGCTACTTATTCGATAAGAGTCTTTGTCGCTCGTTCATTGATCGATTGCGATTGTCACGTAACAATGACGATAAATGCTTCCTCAGATTGAAGCTCGGATTCTTTCCGTGGGGTTGATTTTCCCCTTGCGTTTTCTAAGAACTTGTTACGAACCTAACGCCTCTTAGAAGACTTGAAGCTTTTTTCTTTCGTTTTATTTTGTTCTACAATTCATTTATAAAATGAGAAAGTACTGAAACGTTTCTTATCAAGCGTTTTATACATAAAGCTTTATTATAATGTTTAGGTGTAGGTACATTTATAAATAATTTTCAGTGTTGTTAAAGTCTTTGTCAATGTAGTATTTAGAGATTTGTTGTATATATTTTGTTATATTTAAATGTAAATTATAATATCAAATGTTCACAAAGACAAATGCTATCTTAGGAAAATAATTTATTTAATATTCAGAATTTATATAAATGGCTTAAATTAGCTGTAGAATAAAATTTCGGTAATCACTAAATTCATCCGGATTGTTGAATACAATGAAAAATATTTGGTGTTCGTTACAACTAAATGTAAGGAGCAATTCCGGTATTTCCCGACTTCCCCTAGTATTTACACGTGCTATTATTTGCATAAAGATTTTTTTATTCGTCGAGGGGTGCAGTGACTGTAAAAATATATTTCTAATTCTGTTCGCCACAAGCTTTCCGGTTGTCGCCGTTCTCCCGGTAGTACGCGAGACGTTGACTGATGGCGTTTTCGCTCTCCTAATATTATTTTTGAGCCGTTCTCTTTGAACTTGCGCTATGAAGCCAGTCATACTTTTATTTCGCTTAGTTTATTCCAATGTTTGGTTTGGTTTGAACAATGAGGTCTCATTTGAAATGGATATTATTTTTGGATAATCAAGTAGCCCACATGATGGTTTTTCTGCTTGCTGCAGAGTTCTTAGTTAAACCTGGAGAGAACAGATTCTTGTGTCGGATAAAATTATGTTTCTTTTCAGGTTCAAAATTATGTTTCTACTTTTAGTCCATATTTTTGTAATTGTTTTAATAGTTTAATTGCTGACTAGATTAACTAAGTATTTGACATAAAAAACAATTGGTGTAATGCAGTGTTTAATATAGACAGACAGGCAAAGCAAACTGCTATTACCTACATATTGCTTAAGAGAAATTAATTTATTATATATTTTAAACAGAATACTTAAATCGTTATCTAATTATAAAATATGATTTATGACATTAAAATGCAGACGAAAATTTAAAATTATAATTATGTATTATTCTTGAAAATATTATCACACAATATTAGTCAGATCTACTCACGGATCCATGAACGAGCACAAAATGTAACTAATAACATGGCTATTGACCCCTTGACTATTAAAATTTAAAATACCTATAATAGCCAACAAAAAGTCGTTGGCAACAAAAAGTAAGCTTATTAAAAAAACATTACATCATATAATTATACGCCCACATACAAATAAACCAATCCCATTAATACATGTTTAGCGTCACACAAATGACTCATCCGACAGCCGCACATGCTACAATTTAACTATTTTGAAACAGAAATTATTTTTACTGCGTTATGTAAAATACGAGATTCATTCATTATTTATTTGTTTATACTCTTTATTGTTTGAACACCATAATATAAATATACATTTTACACAATTTTAATTGGTAAGCACAATACAATGGACGGCCTTATCGCTTACAAGCGATTTCTTCCAGACGACCCAACCCAAGGAAAAATATGTCTGGTAGAAACCGGGGTAAGGTGTACACTTAATAATAAACATACAATACAGCATATATGGACTAATGTTATCGTGTAAACATTGCAATATTTGATAAATCTCGGTAGATTACTTCAAAGATCCTTACAGCCTTAGACTAACCAATAATTTCCCCAAAGTTACAAACTTCAAAAGAAACTTGTGTTCAATTAACTGGCAACATTCTCAGAAACAGTTCATCTCTTTCTTACCTATGTACGCTCGCTCGCTTTAACCCGAAGTTAGGTTAGCCCCACATTAATTAAACGCCGGGATAGAACGCCAATCAAACTTTGACCGCTGCTAAGCCGATGAAGCCGAACTTATTATGTGGTATTAAAATTCCATTTTCGAACTCGAGCCATTTCAAATTGAAACGGAAACGTAATTAAGATATACCATCAAACGGTAATTGCTAATTTGGTAAATGCATTGAATTAGGATATTATAGGAAATTACGCGTCGTAAAAAATCAATAACGAGTTTTTATTTCCGTAATTATCAATTATGGAGTCTAATGTAATATGTGTAGTTGGATTGTACAACTTCTGTTAGCAAATTGATGTTGTAAAGGACTATTAAGCTGTTGTTTGTGTGTCATTGGTTTAGCATAAAAGCGTCACATGATGCGTACACATGTGCGGGTGAACGGTGGCACATAAATCATAAAAGTATCTTTATATTTGTTTTTATAGATAGGTAGTAGCGATGTCGATGGAGGAACGGAAAAAATCCCCCTTTTCCTGCCTGGGGATCACACATGACCGGCCTGTCTATCTGCCAGACCCGTGTCAAATATTCTCTGGAGCGGACACCGCCCCCACTCGGCTTTTGGGGCAGGGGAGCCCCCTGGGGCCTGCTGTCCCGCGGCGAAGCTCATCTCAGGGCTCTAATGCGTTCTGCGCTCCGTATTACGTCGAGATGAATTTTTACGCGTCCATAGATAGCCAACTGTGTTTCGGTAGATTGGATTTTTAACATTGATAACAATAGTAGGTATAGATGTACATTGGGAATGATTGAATATTTTTTTCTTTCATTAAGGTTTTTGCTTTCAGAGCGAGCCTTGAAAAATCACCCCGCCACCTTTCATAACATTTCGCTTCGTGATCCGACGCAATTACTCACCTTCTATCGCCTTCTCAAATATTCATTCGTTCTTTCCTTTCTTGCCGCAAATTATCGTAATGGTTCGAACAAAACTGGTAATTAGATGCCCATGTGGAAGGTAGGGCCTTCATTTTTTAAGTCCGACCGGCCGACGCCTTCCGGTTTTCAAATTTCGGACGGACGTCAGTAGTTATGTTTTTTGATGTTTCGATGTTGGTAGGGTAATCGGGTGATCGCGGTTAGTAATAAACATTGTAGAGGCTGGAGCTTAATTCAATTGTCGTAATTAATTATCGCGTAGGTAGCGTGGGTGGGTGTCGAGTGAATTGTGCGGTGGCAGAGGTCGGGTAGGATGTCGCGCCGACAGGCGGAGCCGGGCGCCGAACAAAGCTCCGAGCCTAACAAAGACGTCACCGGCCGTGCCTGCGACGCGGAGTTATGGCACCCATTGTGCGCAACAATACCCAACAAACGAGTTTGTATAAGCTATTAGGTACGCGCATTAATATATATTTTTTGTTCGCCCGAAAATTTAGCATTCCATTACGAGGGAGAGAAATGGAACGCCCGCCGCATGAATTATATTAAAATATATTTGAATATTTCATTTGACACCTTTTTTGCGGGCGGAATTTCGTTCAATCCCCGGTCGGCTCTCGTAATTTTTAGCGTACACCGAAGCGAAATTTTCGGTGAATAACATTCCATTTCGAATGCGAAACACGACGGGAATCAGCGTCGACACAACACTGACTGATGGCTCTGTATTCCAGATATAAATTCTTTTTGAGGTCCAACCGAACATATTTTATTTATGTGCCTACATATTTCTCTTACAAATTACAATCTATCCACCAACAGGGCACTGATATTGTTTTTCTTTACTAATTCTTTTAGTTCGCTTGGTAAATTAAACGTTCTTTCAGCTTAAATATATCAGAATTTAATCCATTTTGAACTACCATTTAATATTAAACATTTTAAATAATGCATTTTAATTTAATCTGATGATATTTCGATCTCATATTACCAATGGTGGTCACGTCAAAACACAAGAATAAATAATACTCAAAGTTTAATAATCTTACATTCTTCTCTCCTAAAGTTGTTATTGAATCTTTTTAAAAATAAATCGCTTAATAACAAAAATAATTTACAAAAACCCAAAGCAATCAAGTGAGTAATCAACGAATGTAGATCGAAATAGTTTCACCCAATACATAAGATTGAAATCAGTAAATATTCAGAAGGCCAACTATATACGTACACGTGTACAATACAAGTCATTAGCGTGTATATACCGCGGGGTATGTACGTCTACACCCGCCCTCCAATGATTAATGAATATCAGAGCTTGAAAGCTCCGTGTTTTTGTTTTTTTACGTTACCACGTTGAATTCGTTTCCCTCATATTGTATTTTTCCTATCAAGATTGTAGTACAGTCAGTAGTTTGCTAGGTATGTTTAGGTGATTACGATCTGGTTGTACAAAAGATTTATTATCTAATTTACTTAATAATAATGTTGATTTAAGTTTCCTTATTTCTGACACTTGAATATGTTTTCTTATGCTATCTATGTGTAATCTATTCAAATAATATTGTAAGCTTATCTATGTGACTAAAATATAATTTTAAGCTAAAATTAAAATTAAGAACGCACCTGTGCACTCTTTATCTATTTTTTTTATTTTATTTGCTATAGGTATCATGATCTATTAACTTTACACAAAGGAATTAATTAAAATATAAATAAATGCATTGATCATTTTTATATCAGGAGATGTTGCTGATAATTGAATTTCATTGATATTAATTTTAATCTGAAATAATTTTTATTCTGGATTTTAAACAATCCCTTGCTGTATAAATGAGTTTATAAAATGTAATAAATCTTAAATCAAGGAATATTTTTGAGACATCAAAAAATCGAAGTCATTAAGGCTCACCATCAACTCTTATTATAAGTGACATGGATATCAACAAATAAAAAAAACATTTATATGTCATCTATCACACCACTGCAATAAAATCAAACCCAAGTCTTCTCGTTAGAACGGCAAGAGAACTAACTACTGCGATACGTGTTCTCGCAATATTTGGATATATGTATAAGGTTTTGTAATACCAAACTAAAGACAATATTGCGAAGTTTGACTGGAAATCAAATTAACTCACATCCATCAGAATCGTAAGGCCCATCCAATTTCAACGTAGTTTTCACATTGGTCGTAAATTAATCCGATATCCTTGTAAAAAATCCGGATAAAACTGACAACTTACAGCCATAAAAATGATTACTTACCTACTCGATATCGAAATATATCGATAAAAAGGAATATCTGAATCGTTCTTGATTAGCGGAACAAACACGCCGATATAAATAATGATCGATAGACTTCGATCGACTGCTTTATTTCTCATACGCATCTTAATTACAACTTCATGTGTAAAGTAATTAAGCTCATATCTCCTTTTTGCTCAATCGCAATATCAATTAAACTTATTAAGCAGAGTTCGACCTTTGGTTCCGAGACTTCGTCGGAAACCAGCAATTTTATTTACGACGTGTAAGCGTTTAAGAGAAATTGCATTAATCTGAATACCCGTTTGATATCATGTACGATGTTGCAATACACTGAGTGATACTCGCAAGACAGAAGGTCGTAAGGGAGGAAACGATATGAGGCAAATTTTAACTTATAACCTGTGAAATAAAGACTCGAATCGTTTAACGCGCAAAGCTGGTTTTATTCTCGTTTATTCGTCTGTAAATGTATGAAATTGTAGGACATGAATTATGGATTGTCGATATCGCTCCAAGCTGTTGCTGTATTTTTTTCGTATTTCTCGACGCGATACCGCAACGAATTAAATTAAAAGCTCTTTTCACTTGTCATCCCATGATGAATTTGGTATTTAGGCCTGCTGCTTACATACACAGATTATATTTTATCAATGCTTTTGTTCTTAATAATGATATTTTGGTACAGTTTATTTTTAGGATGATATCTGGCTCTGTACAGTCCAATATCCCAAGTTTGAAACGAACTACGGTTGTAGTTCTCATCACGGTCGCATAAGGATGTATTGAACTGTCTCAATCGTAGGGGTACTCTCACCCCTTTGTATCGAATCGAGTATCTTAAAAAACAATGGTAAACCTGGCGTGTGTATACTCTAGAATAAAATACTAAAAGTCTATTACCTTTCTTATTATTAAATACAAATAAAAACATCTCCCACTGAACCTTTATATGCGCTTTTAATGTTTGTTTCGAGCCATGGCTTCAACAGGAATCGATACTATTGATACTCGTATATACAAATCCTATTCCTAATCATACATAATATCCTAATATAAATCCATGCTATATACTTGTATTCTTTTAAGGATATTGTTGTTATCAATATCTGTAAATCAGACTTTACGCCTCAATTTAAAGTAGAACTTAAGCATGTTAGACCAATTCCAACATCTATAGTAGGTTCTACAGATGCTGTAGTAACTAGTAGGCATAAGTAGAACTGTAATTTTACTTGAAGTTGGTAACAAATTTCTATCCCAGGTGGATTGCATGCTACTTCCATATCAACGAAAAAGAGTCTATCTGGAAATGGTCGTAAGGTAGAGAGCAGACTGTAGACATTTGCGGCAAGAGTAATCTGCTAAAGACCTGCAGGTCGGCTTACATTTATCTGGATAAAGTGCGTGCTAAAATATTGACCGACCGGACTATCTCGCATCGCGTTTGTCTGATTACCTACACGATAGAACGGGGCACGAAAGGTAAAGGGTCGAAAAGCCGGTCAGCCGATACCAGGAACCGCCAATGAGGTCTTCAAGATTCTTATAATTTAATCGTGGTATAGTTACATTTTTTTCGAAACCGAAGATTTATTTGTTGTCAGTTCTTATTATAACACGAGTTAGATGAGTCAGATTCTGTTAGGTTTTGTTTTCGCAATAATAAGTAGGTAGTTTGGGTTCACTCAAGGTTTTAATAAAGAATTTCTTACGTCGGTAAACAAATTTCTGTTGTCTATTTGCTTTCGTTAAATACATCGTTTTATAACATGTTGTTGTTTTATATTGTTGTTGTATGTTGCTAACTTGAGTGTTGTTAATTTTGACAATCTTCTTTTTAATTGTCCATATCAAGTTGCACCGTAGCCTGTAGCAAGGAAGTGTTTCAACATTCTTACTATTAATTAGGCTGATACATTATGAATTTAGCGGTCACAAGAGCAAGTATGTAAAAATACCGGCCTATAAAAGTCCTATATATTTTGATAGTAAATATATAGGTATATATTTTTTCTTTCGCCACTCTTTCCTGCCACGACAAAGCACAGGTAGATAAAAAAATTAATGCATTAGTGTTACCTGTATGCTTAAATTATTTAGATTTAGAATTAAAATCGTGTTATTATTTTCATCGATTCTGTTCACGGAGTTGACTAAAGTCAGGCTCATAAAAAACTTTTCGTCTTAAGCGGCTGCATAAGTACAAGCAACTCAGAGTACAAATAAGCAACCTACTAAAATACCTTCGAAATCTGATTTTGATCGTCATTATTGACCAGTTTAATAAGAACCCAAGTGTAAGTGAGGTGTAATTACGTTAGTCTCACGCTCAAAAGCCGAGTATCGTCTCACGCGTGTCCGTTGTCGTGAAAGTAAGCCGGGCCGATTTTGTAACTCCCCTCGCGATGATTTATACGCGCCCGGCGACACATGCAGCGCTGCGCCCGACGCCCCTAAAGCTGCGATTTCGTTTTACGGGAACAAACGAGCTTGTAGATCGCCGCGTTAAAAACGCTGTTTTCATCTTTAAACACAAGTGCCGTGACTTTGCGCGTGGAGATAATATTTTGTAAAAACATACAAATGGAAATCCTATTTAACCCTAACCTCTTAATAAATTTTAATGCCCCTATGACAACTGGATTGAGCTGTAAGTTGGGTCTTTCAAAAACAGTTAGCATTTTATGAAGTGTGTTGATTTTTGTGAATAGTATTTATTATATTAATATCAGCAGCAATGTTAGCAAAGGCGTTTAAATTTTGACATCTCTGTGGGATGGGATGGAGATCTCTATGGGTAGAAGAGGAGTAAGGTTCAAACCCTGCATGCACTTCAATATAGTATAGCATCAAAGAAGTATGCGTTAGAAATTAATTGTCACTTGTTTTAGTATTTTTTTCTTTAAAGGAGTTATCAATTGAGTGAACGATCTGCTTGATGGTAAATGGTCAACATCGTTCATGGACAGCAATAACATCAAAGACTGCCGATTTAAGAAGTTGCGTATACCCATGATGCATCACGAGCTCACCAGCAATGCGATCAAAACATGTAAAATATTTTCAAAATAAATTTGTTATACTGGTACCTCTTTCATTACTTTGGTTTGCCATAACCATTATTTGTTCAATTGGTTAGAAATATTAAATGCAATAATCAGGAGTATATGATGTCTTTTCTAGTTTCATGTTACAATTTCAGAAAAGTTTAAATAAAACATATATTTGTCTTATATCTGACTGAACCTATTCGCTTAATTATTAACTCATTCATTTTTAATTAAACATTTACGTGCTTGACAGTTCTCACATTAGCGTTAGAATCCTCCATATTTTATTGATAATTAATTTATCATTCACTCAGTTTCATTTATCGCGCAGCTAAGTTTTCAGTATATCTGATCTTGCACGCAAAGCAACTACGAAAATCTCCTGTACACGTTTCATTGTACACTCCATTATCATTAATCCAACCACTACTTAAACCTACAGCTACAATCTGCTATAAGTATCGTATAACAAACATTGTATTAAACCGTTTAGTTTGTATTGAACACGAGCGACCCGCCCGCCTTCCGACCGCTTTAATGTTCTTATTACGTATGGTTTAAATCTGACGTCGGGATCATGTTTTATGCATCTGAGTGCGCGATGAAACCGCTAGTGTAATATATAAAGTCCGCTGGGAAGGGGATTTCATGAGCTATATGCTGTGTATGATTTTGTTTTGTATATTTTATGTGTTGCATGGATCCGTGGCCAAGATTGGTAATGGTTTTAATTTTCATAGAGAAGCTAGCTTGTGAATTTTATTTTCAGATGTGCGTTATGTACATGTTTTCATGGCATTGCTGGTATTCATTGAAATATTTGTTTATGTTTTAATGTTAGGTATGTTTATTTTTAATCCATATATACGAGAAATTTTGATAAGAAACTTATTTTTGTATTTAGTAGACAACGAGAAATTATCCGGACTCCATGAGACCAAGTGATCAGCACTACTCAGTAAACGAAATGCACAAATTAATGAGACAAATAAATTAAAGTGATACCAATCGAAATGGGGTCTTTAACCTTCATAAATGGAAGTTTTTAAAATTACACAAAAATCGTATATCGGTAATATATTACACGTTATGTTGCATAAGAAATAACGAATCATTCATTGTATCTACGCCAATAGCCAATATTCGTTGGACAATAACATTTGCATTCTTGAATGCCTCCCAAAACCGGTGCGATGAGGCTGTAATCAATTTCCGGTGCAACAAGTGGCCAATAATTTTGAATACGCTGCACCACTTGTACCAAGCACTGGATCTTTCGCATTCATGAATTGTTGCTCACTTCGTTCCTTCTATTTGGATATTATGAATAAGATAGTCTCAAGATTCAGTCCGTTTTCTTTCGTGTTTATCCTTTATATTTACTTATTGTTCAACTGTCAGATTATGGTTTATAATATATTGAAATGGTCAAGGATATAACTATTCAGTCAGTGTATAATATTTTATTACAGTTACCAATATATTCTTGTTTTTTATTGTGAAGGAGATATATATTTTTTTGTCTTATTTCTTACATTTAATTACTGAATTGATAAGTGTTTGCATCATCTCATTTCAAGGTAATTTTTACGAGTGTTACCTTCGATCTTTTTATGTGCATATTGTCTCATTCTGTTCTAAATCCATATAATTATGCTACAGTTTCGTATGTGTCCACAAAGTTCATAATTATTTCATCAAACTTTGAAGTTTAATATTTTTTTTTACTTCCAAAAGTTCATTTTATATCCTTAATACTAGCATATGTGATAAACTTGCTTTCTATTGTGGACATTCCGAAGGTATATTTAAATATCGAGTACGTAATTTGACGTCTTAAGTCGCCATTAGTTGCGATTTCTTGTATCAAATTTGTCAAGTCAAACTGCTCTTACAAAACGTTCTAGTTGTCATCGAGTTCGTAGGTACTTGTTTTTTTTACGTCGAAACAGTTCCTGGGAAACAGTAGCAGGGACGGTGTCATTTGAAATGTAATCCCAGGTTTTGTGGCGTGTTTCTTCGAAGTTTGCGTGTTTATCTTGTATTGCAAGCTGTTTCGCGTGTTTCAGTTGAAACTAAAATAATCAACCGAGTTTGGTTTTATGGCGTTGTTGGCAAAACTTCATTTTCAACCAGGCCAATTATTTGGAACAAATTTACGCAAAGTTTTTAGGAAATTTTAATATATCCATCTTTTAATCTGGGTCGTATATCATTTCCATTTGTTTGGCAATGTGAGACCAATTTTTTAAAAATTGTATTAATGTTGCTGTCGAAACCAGCTGTACACAAGAATTTTATTTTGGTGTTGTCTTTTAAAAAGATTCATATATATTCGTCTTTTGTGGCATG